>PVIR01005058.1:61838-74729 GCA_004026965.1 Petromus typicus | reverse complement strand
ACAGAATAACATTAATTTGAAGATATTTTAGGAACTAAGGCTAGTAAGAAGAGTCATAAAGTAAGAGGCAAAAAATAAAAGCAAGACAGAAACACATTCACTTGTCCAGCAGAGAATGATAGAATGATAGACATAGCCTGTTACTGCTGCCTGTTTTTAAAACTTGGAAGAGTTGATGATTCCACTTCAAAAAAAAAAAGAAAGAAGTAAGTGGAGTTATTTTTCAATGTCTAAATATTACATCACAAAATATTCAGTTAAATAGGATATAAAATCAGACTTAATATTATAAAAATAATAAAGACTTTTGCATGAAGAAAAAACAGCTCACTTTTCATTCTTTTTTAAACCTTCTGCCAGTTTCTCATGGCCTACTTTCTAGAGGCAATACGGTGTAAGGTTTTTTATTTTTGTTTCTTTTTAAGTATAATTTCTTAAGTCATTATTTAGATTCTGCCTTCACTGTTGCATGAAAATTTTATCTCCCGGTTTTCCAATCTCATAGTTCCATTTTTAGTCACCAAATTGACCCCTCTGCAACATTTTGATACTAGTAATTATTTCCTTGGTGAAATATTCTTCCATTCAATATTTATGATTTAGTATCCACCAATTAAGAGTTAGTTAAATATAAATTAAGATGTTGTATGATAGAGTTTTCTGTTGTAGTTAAAAAGAGTGCAGCTATTCTCTCTACAAGAACAACATAGGAAGTTCCAAGATACAGTATGTGAAAAAGCAAGGCATAGAACACTGAAATTGGCCCTTTTTATATACAGTGTTGTAAAAAAATCTATTTTTCCTATGTGAATATAGGAAGCTGTTAATAGAACACAGATAATTATTTTTTTAAAAACCTTGATTGGTTTCTTTGGGAGGCTGTGTGATGAATGCCAGGTGCAAAAAGACAAGGCATGTCCGTGTCCTGTGGGAACTGATGCTCCACGAGGACTTAGGTGAGACAATTGTCTCTTGCTTTTATCTATTATGTTATCTTGGTCTCCTGAATTCTTCCTTGGTGTGCCTCTTCTTTTTCCATTCTTTTCTATTCTCGTTACTTAGGTCATGACATAAGGAATTCCTCCATCTATCTGTGCGTCTGTATATCTGTCCAGAGAATCTCACTTTTATGTGCCTGGGGTTTAAAATGACCATGTGTCAGGTTGTACCCCTTTCTCTAGCACTCCACTGCCCCATCATGTGTTCCCTTAATCATTCTCTTCATGATATGAGAGGGGCAGAATAAAATAATGATACTGGTTCCTGGTGACTGAGCTTGGAAGAGTTCTTTTTTTTTTTTTTAGGTTTTTTTTTCTTTTGAGACAGGGTCTCACTTTGTGGTTCAGGCTGGCCCTGAGCGCAGCCTCAAATCACATCACAGTAATCCTCTTGCCTTTGCCTCCCGAGTGCTGGGATTACAGGCGTGAGCCACCACGCCCGGCACTGTGGTATGTGGTACTGGTTGCTGCTGGGGTGAGTCTCCATGCCCAGTATTGTATGTGGTTACCAGAGATCGAACCCAAGCCCTTGCACTTGCAAGACAGGCGCCGGAACCACTGAGCTAAATCCCCGGCCCTATCTTAGAGTTCTTTATACTTCTGTTGCCCTCACTCCAGGAGAGTCTGGTGCATTTCAAGGACTTGTTCATCACTTAACTATTTCTTAAATTCTCTCTAAGATCTTAATTTCTTTTCTACCCTTCAGACACTTTTTTGGCAGGGAGGAGTGGAGAAAATCAAATTGTTGGCAGATGTGGTACCCTGTTTTCCTTGTTTCATGGTCTGACTCCTGCACACGCTACTTCTTTCTCAGCACTCCTGCTCCTCCTGTGCTAAAGTTCTGAGTGTCCAGGCCCAGTCCTGATCACCTACCTCACTTTCCTTATATATTTACCATGAAACAACTTATCAGAGAGATAACCTGACACAGTGGGACTCTTGCTTCCTTTTAAGTGGGAGGATTGTGTTTGATTCTGATTTACTGTTTGCTTTGGAAAGCCTGTTCTTTGCTTGGTCCAACTCATTCTAATCTTGTGTCTGTTTTCTCAGTCCCTCATAAACTTGCTTCCTCCTCTTCAACCCGTTTTCTTGTCAGACACACTCAGAAAACTGTTTCTGACCAAGGAAAGTTGCCTCATTAGCTCCCAGTTGAGTCTCCTATGTTTTGCCCATTCTTAATGGTAATTGTTAAACTTACGTATGAAAAAAATTTTAAACAATGAAAAACATGTTTTTATCTATGATTTATCTTCCTTAAAGCAAAGGTACTTATAAAGTAATCTAGCTTCAAAGGGTAAAATTTAAGGAGCTGGTCTTGGCAATGAAATCCCCCACTTCCTGCCTTTGCATTAAATTAAGTATCAAATGTTTTCACAGAAAACTTCATTTAGTCTTTACTATTTTGAGGAAGTTTTAATTTGCTTTACAGATAGGGAGACTCAAGCTCAGAGAGCTAGATACTATAGCCCAGGTCATCTGTATACCAAGACTGTCTACTAGATCACATTCCCTCTATACTTTTAAATGAATCTGATTGTAACATATGTAATTTTATAATCTGTATTACAAGAACGGTTCTTATTTTTTATGGCCTTATTAAATGCATGAATGTTGTCTTTATCTGCCTTTTCTAAGAAAAAAAAGTTAACTAGAAATTAGACAATGGGTAAAACTTGTTCCTTTGCCTTTTTTATTGGTATCATTGCAGTAGTTATAGCGTATTCATATCTTCTAAGGGGTCTTTAATGTAATGCTTATTTCCGGAATGTGTTTTGTAGCTTCGTCAGCAGTTGAAGTGGTTGATATGTGAACTCTGCAGATTATATAACCTCCCTAAACACCTGGATGTTGAGATGCTAGATCAGCCACTGCCCACGGGTCAGGTAAAGTAAAAATCCTTCAGTGTTCAAGAGCTGAAATACATTTGCTTATTCTTTTTATTATACAACTTATTTAAAAGTTAGTTTTTTTTGTGTTTCTATTGGATTGCTTTGTTTGTATTTAGATACTAAAATAACTTTTCATTTTTGGGAGCTGCTTGTATTTACTGTAATGGGGTCCTTTCCCTGTTTTATTTCTGTTAATATTTCTGGTTTCTGTAAATAGTCACTGCTTCTTGGATTACTTGACTTTGTCTATTCAGTTACCTTCACCTGGGTGTCACATCCTTAAGGCCTGACCCAAGTGCTGTCAACTCCAGCAGATATCATGAGTTTCCAGAAGGCTCTACTACCCTTCTAGCTTTACTTAGCTTTGACTTTTTTTTTTTTTTTTTTGTGGTACTGGGGACTGAACTCAGAACATTGCACTTAGGAGGCAGGTGCAGCACCTCTGAGCTAAATTGAGCCCTTACCTTTTACTCTTTTTGAGATAGGGTCTCACTTTGTAGTTCAGACTGGTCCTGAACTCAGCAGTACTCCTGCTTCTGTTTCCAAAGTGCTGGGATTACAGGCATGAGCCACCATGCCTGGCTTTGTGGTACTGATTGCTGGTGGGTGTGAGTCACCATGCCTGGTATTATATGTGGTTACCAGGCATCAAACCCAGGACCTTGCACTTACAAGGCAGGTGCTGGAACCACCAAGCTAAATCCTTGGCCCACCTTTTACTCTTGTGATGATTTAGCTCTTACACCAAAATTTACCCCTCCTAAATCCTTATATTTAGTTATATGAATAATCACTGGTTTATCACCAGGACCTTACACTGAAGAGGTAGGTTATTCTGTTTATTTCCTTTCCTATATAACCTTTTGTTTTCCCGTATCGTCTTTCTACTAATAATTCTTAGTGTAAAAAGTTATATTTAATCCTTTTCTGTGATCTTCCGCTCTTGACCTTTCTGTTGTGGCTATCACTTTGGGGTTTCTCTTGTCTGCTCAGCTTGGGCAGACCTCTTGTAGATGGTTCTCATGTTGCCTGTCTTGGCTTAGCCTTCTCATGTTGCTTGAGTGTATCCTCCCGTAAGTCTGTGTGAGTCTGAAGGAATGGTACATTTTCTCAATTCTGGCTTCTGAGATACTGTAACACAGATCAGGCTTGAGGTTTGGGAGCTGGACCACAGTGGGTTTGAATCTTGGTTCTCCTGTTTAGTTAGCTTTTACCCTTGGGCTGACCAATTCCTTATTCTGTGTATCATTTCCCATTGAAAAATAGGAGAAATAATGGTAGTAATACCTCTGAATTTGAGGAGCTGTAAGGACTGAGTTAATTAAATATCTATGTATTCTATGATGCTCATTCTTACTTTTCTTTTAGATACCTTTCCTTTTCTTTCACTCATTAAGAAATACTGAGTGACTGATTTGAAGTTCTGTGGCCAGTATTGTCAACTGATAGCTTTTTGGGGAATTTATGTTGAATCCCACTCCTTTTCATCTCAGCCCAAATAAATGGTGACTGGAACTACTCAGTTTTTCTGCAGATGACATCTTATGCGTTTGGCTTGAGGTAGATGTGTCTGTCTAGGTTCTGTGTAAGGAGAAGGGCAAACTGTTTTAGGGCTGAGTAGTGTGTTCTGTGGCTTTTGCTCCTCTCTGGTTTTCAGTTGTGCCCATCCTTCCATGTACCTATCCAGTGTACCAGGATCTCAGCTCTTTAGGGTGCCAAGGATCAAATTAGGCTCCTTGTGATCATTGTCCCCTACGTGTGACTTCACTAATTACCATTCCTTTATTCACTTCATCTTCTAGTGTAGGCAAATTCTCTTTTCTGCAGGTAGATTTACTTTATTATTATTAAATGTTCATATAACATTTGTGTATTCTTACTTTAACTTCAGCAGAGCCACAGACAAGAGAGAAAATGAGAGAAATAGACATTCTGAGCTCAATTTTCTTTTCCTAGATGTGTACAACTTGTACTTTTCACTTCTTAGTCCTGGACAAAATACATGTAGGTCCACATTGTTTTCATGATAGTGGTGCAGTCCTGTGTAGACACATGACATAATTTATCAGTTACATGACAAAATGTCCTAATTTTGAATCATTTGGAATGAATATAATATTTTATTTTGCATTTTTTAACTGCTACTGTAAGATTGTAGTATAGTTTTATTTATTTGTAGCCTCGTGTGTGTGTGTGTGTGTGTGTGTGTGTGCGCGCCATGGTTTGGGAAGCTTTACATCTTTTTTCAATGATCTAGGACAATTTAAACTAGTAATTTTCATCCAGAAGCAGCCTCTGCGGACATTTGGAAGTATGTGGAGCCCATTTTAGTTGTCAGGGCTGGCCACGGGAGAGGAATGTTCTGGGTATTTCATAGATGAGTGTTATTGAACATTCTGCAATAAACAGAACCCTTCACAGCTAGGACACATCTGGCCCAGTACATCAGTACTGCCAAGGTACTGAAACCCCAGCTTAAATAAATCCGAGTCTGATCCAAATCTAAAGTTATTTATCTTGATGATTTGTTAGAAGCTTATCTGTTTTAATATAATGGTTGGTTGAAAGAATCAGCTCTTAATTTTATTTTTAAATTTTTTTTTCATTTTTTTACCTTTATTTTAGCTATTTGTCCCCTTTTATTTTGCTTTTTCTGCCTTAGTAGATCAATATGGCATTACTTTTTAAATAAACATACGTAAAGGTTATATTTGAGTGCTGTTCTACTTCATTACAAGTTGAAAATTTTATATTTTGTGAATAGTTTGCATATCCTGAGTAGTTTTTCCATCTTTCAGATACTCTTATTAATACTTTATTGTGAAATATAACACATGTGGAAAGCATGTATGTGAGCTTAGCACAACATGTGGCTATAGTGACTGTCTGGGAACCAGTGTCTCCTGCCACCCACGAGAAGAGATAGGATGCTAGCAGCACAGCAGGGACTTCCTCAGGTTCTTTCCAGATCACTACGATTTTCAGATAGCAGTCTTTTCCTTAATTTTCTCTGGTTTTAGCAATCTGGTATGCATTATGTATTCTCATCTAATTAGAGTTTAATGTTGCCTGTTTTTGAGCTTCATTTGTCATGTGATAGGTATTCCATGCCTTTATTTTGCTTAACAGTATATGTGACATTCATTCATACCGTGTTTTTTTTATTCCATCATTGGAGTGCACCATAACTTTTTCTTTTGATGGTGCGGGTGATATAACCCAGGGTCTGACACAGTCTATGCAAGCACCCTATCACTGAGTTACACCTAACCTATGAATACATAAGGTAACATTCATTCAGTGATTTATAGACATTTGGGTTGTTCCCAATGTTTATATATTAAGAAGAGTGCTACTATGACTAATCACAGTATCTCTTGATATTCCTTTTACAGGCATTTCTCTGGGACATTTGCTTAAGAGTTGAGGGTCAGTTTCTTCTTTAACCAGGAATTATCTAGAGAAAGAATTTGGGGTGGATTTGAGACATAGTCTCCCTGAATAGTTCAGGGTGGTCTTGAACTCACCACGTAGTCCAGCCTGCCCTGTAACTCACTCCTCCTGCCTCCATCTCCAGGGTGCTGGAATAATAGGCATGCTGAGAACTTCAGAAAAACATTCTCAAGTGACTTCTTGTCAGTATTGTCCGAGAATATGGGTCTGCCCTCAGACTGCATGGTCGACAGTTAGCTAGATGTGTCCATTGGTGCTATTGCTGGTTTTGCTCATTGCTGTTCTCATTCCATATGCCCCTTCCCACTATCCCCCATGTACATGCCTGAATAATATTCTCTCTCTCTTTTTTTTTCCTACAATGCCTTTATGGGGATGTGTACAGTACATGTGGAAGAGTGGTACTTTAGTACTTGGTGTTTTTGTCATTTAACAACAGCCTGGTTCTGTGTATAGCAGTCTGTGTTGGTGTAGAGGACCCAGTGGCGAACACACAGATAAAGCTTCTGTCTTGATGGAGTTAAAAGAATTCTCAGTTCACAATTGAGTCTTCTCCCAGTTCTTCACACATTTATCTCTGGTATCTGTTGTTACAGGTGGAACAACTAATGTCCAGTTCTCGCTTCTTTCTATATATTCTGTCTTTTGTGACTGAAGGTTGGTATGGTTTTCTCTTTAAATGTGAAGTCTGAGTTTTGCCTTTCTATGTCCCTTTGGGGCATCCAGAGCAACATAATATGCTACAGTCTTTCCTTAGCTTGGCAGCATTTGTCTCTTTTATTCCTTCCTCTGCATTCTTTGAATCAGTATTGGATCTCTACATTCTTATCGTCCATGTTCATTAATGATTTTCTGATTCCCAGCTCTTCTATTTTCCCCTCTTCATCCCCCCTCTACCTTCTAAGTGAGTGTCACAGTTTGTTGTTAATCATAAATACTTTGTTTAGTCAGGTCCTTTGCTCTCTTGCCCTTTTACTAAATTTTTCTAGCCCTTCCCTCTCCTTAAAATCTTGTTTTTTATTTCCCAGAATTGTTTTGTCCTTCACAAAGTAAGGTATTTGTTGTTTTGTGGAGGCAGTGGGTTCTCATTTACTGCTAAAGATCCTATTAGATATTTAAATTGTTTATTTCCTTCACTCCTAGTGCATTAGGTCCCTTATTTGGCTTGATGCACATCTTTCAGATTGTCCGTTTTCTTCAGCTGTGGTTGTCTGCTCATTTGTGAATATGACACACTTGTGTATGGCTTCTAGCATCTGCACTATGCCATGCCTTTTCCCTGTGTTTGCAGACCTGGCATGAACTGGTTCTTGTCCTGTAATAAGAGGCTATCACAGTAGGCCTTCTCTAGGAGAGAGTCATCCTTACCAATCGAATTTGGAACAAGTGCAGCAAAGAATGTATGATTAATCTGAGAAGTCATCCTGCTGCCTTCTTCCATGGTCGTCATTCTCTGGATTGGAGGTGGCTTTCTCAAGACCCTCGGCCTGCTTGCCTCTGCTTTGTCTTCTGCCACATCTTCATAGTTTTGTTTCACTGATTGTACCCTTCTTGTGTTTGTTGTTTATCTAGTTCAGCAGTGAATTTATCCTTTCTCAAGAAATTTTTCTTTCATTTCAGTGGGGTTTTGGAAAGGCAAAGCCACATCATGAAATGAAGTTCCCCTTAGGATTTCCAGCTTTTACTGGCTTTATATTTCGGTTAAATTATTCATCATTTGAATTGGGAAAGTAGTTTGCTGTTTTGGTCTTTTTTTTTTATTAAGTGAAAGACGGGGAAGAGTTTGATCACAGGCTAGGTTACGTGTCAGAATTATCTCACATAGCTTTTTAGAAGGATTCTCTCAGGTAAGTTGTGAAATCAGCATTTTTAAAATGTTCTTTTAGTCACTGATAAGCCCAAACTGGGATTTGGGACTTTTAAACTAAGTATGTTCTTACACCAGAAACGATCTGGCTTGGAAATATAATTTAGGGAAATGAAGAAAGGATGAATCTCAACATTTTGAGAGCTGCTACTTGGTTCCTTTTCTCATTTAGTTTCTAGGAAACAAATAATAAATATCTAAGATGCAAATTTAAAACAAATACAAATCTATTCTGCTGGAGGTATGTACCCTTTAAGAACTTCTCTAATGTAGATGAGTTATATTCTCCGAGATAATGATTTTCTTCTTAAGAATCGCACACTCAGAAGTTTCTAACAACAGGTGGTTAGATATGACTGAGATCTTTGTCTGGTGTCATGTCTGGGTTCTAGTTTCTATTAGATACTCTGAGTCCTACCTCAACCTACTTGTAGGGTTAAAGATGCATTTCTACACTGACTAGAGAACTGTATTTGGGCCCAGCAAACTTGGCCTTTTCAAATCTACCAAAACTGGACATGAAAGTGCCTCCTAAAACCCCATTTGTGAGTGGGCTGTAAGATGTGTCTTAACAGAGAAGTGTTCTGTAATAAGTAACATGTTTTTAAAAAGATCATTGATTTTTAAGTCTGCTTATTTTTTAATTTTTAGTTTTTATGAAATGCCTGCCCCTTTATAACACTTCTGATATTTCACATGTAAGGTAGTTGAACTTATATGAAGTTGAAAAGGTAGATATTTAAGGAATCAGTAACTCAAAATAGCTATTATAAACAAAATTGTTTTTAAAACATTTTTTCTAGTTTTGCTTTGTGTTTGACCGGTTACTATTGTTTACTCCTAAGTCACCTGTTAAGTTGAACTGTTAAAAATTTAACTTTTTAAGACTCCGATAAATGTTTGTCAAATGAAACATGGGTTTCAAAACGAATGTTTTAATTTTAATAAGCTCTCTGTTAGTGGAAGGGCAGTGACAGATGATTGATAGTTTATCTCCCAAGCATGGCATCACTCCTTTGGATACTCAGTGTGTGCCCATTTGTGCTGTGGAGCCCTGGCAAATTGTTCTGTGTTTCAGAATGGAACAGCAGAAGAGATGACTTCTGAAGAGGAGGAAGAGGAGGAGATGGCTGAAGTAGGTGTTTATGTAAGAATAACATTTTATAGTTACCTGCCTTTTTGAACATTATAGTAATTCACTGATTTTTTAAAAACCAATATTAATGTAGAATACTGAAGAATATATGGTATTTGGAATGAAATGTAATTTCTAAATATTAGCTTTACCTTTTAATTAGTGATAGGCTCTTTTGAACAAATAATTTTAATTGAATTTTTAAAATTCAGTCTCCCAGAAAATAAGAGCTATTTGACAATTGGTTTTAAAGTTATGTTTGCATTTAATAGTAATCTGTATTTAATTTGGTTATTTTTAGGAAAAACTACTAAGTTGAAAAAGTTGTCTTTATCTCTTCTTGAAAAACCATCTAAGTGGGCAGGGGATTTAGCTCAGTGGTTCCAGCGCCTGCTTTGTAAGTGTGAGGGCCCAGGTTTATTCCTGGTAACCACATGCAACAATGGTAGGTGCGGAGACTCACGCCCACCAGCTATCAGTACCACCTACCTCAGTGCTGGGCGTGGTACCTCAGGCCTGTAACCCCAGCACTCAGGAGGCAGAGGCAGGAGGATTGCTGTGAGTTTAAGGCTGAGCTCAGGGCTAAACCTGAATGACAAAAGCGACACCTTGTCTCAAAAAAAAAAAAAACCTAAGTAATTTATTCTGTTTTGTACTGCTACAGTTAGAATAGTTGAGATTAGGTAATTTATGAAGTACAGAAAGTTAAGCTAGAGATAGTGGCTCATGCCAATAATACCAGCTAGCTGGGGGACTGAGGCAGAAGGACTGTAGGTCTGTGGCCATCCTGGGTAACTTAGCAAAATACTGTCTCACAGTCAGAAATTCAAGAACAGGCTGTACCTACCTAGCATGCCTCAGTCCAGGAGTTCAGTTCCCAGAAGTGAAAAAATTCTGCTTCCAGCGCTGAAGGCTGGGAGATCCAAGATAAAGATGCTCTTATTGGTGTCCTATGAAGGCTTTTGCAGGGGAATGAGAGCAAGGTAGCCAGAGGCTATTGCGAGTCTCTTGTATTCTCATTACTTAATCCTATCACTGAGAGATGAGCCCTTGGGTCCAGTGACCTCCTCATGACCCTCCTCTCAATGCCATCCAGTGACAATACCAAAATTTCGAGGAGCACATCCAGATCATAGGAAACTTAGAGCAAATTCTACTGACAAGGAGTTAGCTGTCATTGGTACAGCTTCAGAGGTTTCCAGACTCTGAAGCTTTGCAATGATATGAAAACTTGAGAAAGGAGATCTGTTTCTGTGTTGCTAGATTAAAGCTCTTCATTTTTTTGTTTGTTTTTTTTTTTGAGATGGGGGCTCACTTTGTAGTTCAGGCTGGCCCTGAACTCACTAGGTAGCCCAGGCTATCCTCAAATTCACAGCAATCCTGCCTTTGCCTCCTGAGTGCTGGGATTACAAGTGTGAGCCACCATGCCCAGCATTGTGATATATGGTACCAGATATCAAACTTGGGACCTCGTGCTTGCCAGGCAGATGCCGAAACAAATGACTAAATCCTTGGCCTTGTTTGTTTGTTTGTTTTTTGAGATGGGATCTCACCATGTAGCCCAGTCTGGCTTTGAACTCTTAGTAATATTCCTGCCTCAGCCTCTCAAGTGCTAAGATTACAAATATGCATAACTATGCCTGGCAAAATGTCTTAATTATAAAACTTTTATTTTTCTGTTTTGGATCATATTAACTGATGCATTTACCTTATTTTCTTTACTTGAAATATTTTAATCTAATAAGTGCTTTCAGGATGTCTCAGCTAAAGAAGTAGTAGTAGGTTTCATGGTGAGTCTGAGAGTAAAATAATTTTTTCAGTTGTCTGCTTAGAATGACAACTTGTATTGGTGTTTTTCTTAACCCTTTTCCATGGGTCCTCTATACAGTGAAACAGACAGTATACTCAAAGTTCATGTACCTTTCCTTTTTTCTCACAACAAGGAACAGCAACATTTAGGGAGACCTAGAATGGTTGGAAACTGAATTTTGGAGATGGCTGATTGGAGTGGGTAAAAAGAACGTGCTCCAGGTTACAGAAGGTGGAGAAGCTTGGGTGAGATGTGTGTTGATGCATTGGGTGCCATCTGTGTAGTAGAGCAATGTTGAGGTATTGAAGTCATGGAAAGTAGGGTTTGCTAGGAAGGCCACAGGGTTAAAAGTTTGGAATTAGAGGCAGACATTTCCATTCAGTGTCAGTGTTGCAAAGGAGGTAGAGTAGTGTACTAAGAACATTGTTTTAGAAAGGTGGTGATCAACAATTTTGGAATGTATGGATTAGGCTTCAAGTGGAGTTTTGTGGATGAGAACAGGACTGAGGTTGAAGGTATAGGGGACTGGACCCTGGCCGAGGGCATTCTTTGAAGGAAATTGTGAGCAGGAAGGTCAGAGTTGAAAAGTGCTCACCCACAGAGAGCAGTGTGACAGGGCCAAGGATATGACGTCTCAAGAGAGACTCCTGAGAAAGTCCTTAGCCTGTCTAGAAAGCACAGCAGATTAGTCTGCTTTGAAAAACCGAGATATAAAGTACTCCTTTAGAGATTTTGGTGGTTGAAATAAAGGTAAGTAAGATACTTGAAGAAGTTAGGATTCTAAAAATTCTGCATAGATTTATACATGATGATACAGTAAAGACGTTGGTCTAAGAGTTAAGTTACTTTTCTAATCTTTTCTTAATTATAAAAAACAAGTGGCATTTACTACAGAAAACTTGGGGAACCACTGAATGTATGTCTCTAGAGAGAACAGCTACAGTCTAAATCTTTTTTTTTTCTTTTCAGTTTTATATGACAAGGGCTTGCCAAGCAGTTCAGGCTGTCCTTGAACTCACTGTGTACCCCAGGCTGGCCTTGAACTCTGGTGATACTGCTGCCTTAACCTCCCGAGTGCTGGGATTACAGGCATGTGCACCACAGTTGGTTGGTCTTTCTTCTTGAATGCAATATTTTTGGCATAATCAAGATCCTGTATATTTCATTTTCTATTTTTTATTTTGGTATTTTTATTGACAGAAAAGAAAATATACTATGTTGATATTTTAAAGGCCTCTTAATAGTATGTTGAATTAAATCTTTTGCTATTTTTTTGCATGTTCAGATTTTGTTTACCTTCATGGCTATCATGATGAAATCGGCATTGCTATGCCTGCTTTTGTGATCGTATTTATTAGAAGTTATGTTTCTAGAACAAAGTATAAATAGTTTAGGTGCTTGATACTTGCTACTAAGTTGTTTGAGAAGTTCTTTCTATGGGAGGCTTAAGAGATGGCATATCTGATAATAGTTTTGATTTTGTAAAGTTACTAAATCTGCTTTATTCTGAGACTAGCTGTTAAAAAATTTAGACTATTGGGGGCCGGGGAGTTAGCTCAGTGGTTCCCGCGCCTGTCTCGCAAGCGCAAGGACCCGGGTTCAATTCCCCGGTAACCACATAACAATACTGGGCGTGGAGACTCACCCCAGCTGCAACCAATACCACATACCACAGTGCCGGGCGTGGTGGCTCACGCCTGTAATCCCAGCACTCGGGAGGCAGAGGCAGGAGGATTGTG
>PVIR01005058.1:48083-61738 GCA_004026965.1 Petromus typicus | reverse complement strand
TTTAGACTATTGAAGGAGGGAACCTTTTGAATTGACTATGGAGAGATTTTTTCCATCCATACAGATGAGAACAGGACTGAGGTTGAAGGTATAGGGGACTGAACCCTGGTTGAGGGCATTCTCTTTCTTATTCCCTTTTTATTCCAGTTTAGAATAATTTAAATTTTAGCATAAGAAACTACTAGAGAAAAATGACTCAAATAAGCTAATGTCTTCCTTTTGTAGGATGTAGAAGACTTGGATCACTATGAAATGAAGGAAGAAGAGCCTATTAGTGGGAAACAGTTAGAGGATGAAGGAATTGAAAAAGAAAATTTGGCAATATTAGAGAAAATTAGGAAGACTCAAAGGCAAGACCATTTAAATGTGAGTTTATGTAAATACGTAGAACCTGGACTTCAGTGCTTGAGTAGCTGTTGGGTAACACTGGGCAGTTCACTCAGGAACCCACTGCTGTTGGCATCTACTGTCCATCAACTTCTCTGTTGGCATCTACTGTCCACCCTGTCCATCTGTTCTTCATCTCCTGAGACCCTCCTGCTGCTCCCCTGAACTGTCCCCTTTCTGCTTCCACCTGTAATGCTATATTCTTCCCATATGCGCCACCCCCACCCCCTCCCAGCAGCACGCATATATTCAGAGCCAGGGTCTCCTATAAAGTCTGTTCAGATTTTTTCCTTAAGGAATGTGACCATAGGTCTGTCCTGTCCTGTCCTGACCAAACCCAAAGTCAGTTTTCTCTTTTGACTTACCAACTCTGTTATGTGAAGCACCTAAAAGTGTGGAACAGCTTGGTGATAGACACTGTAGGACCTCTTGTTTTCTCAACTTTAAAATGTGGACAGATATTCCATACCTTTTGAGTGACTACTGTGATTAATGAGAATGTGTGTGTGTATAAAAGTATGTGTAAATATACTATATACATCGGTATAAATAATACCCAGAGAGGGAGACACCTGATGCCACTCTGGCTGTCCCCTCACTTACATTTCTGCCTTATATTGGAGGCACTTGTCAGCTTCCTCAAGATCAGGACTACTTGCTTTTTCTAGGACAAACCCAGGGAATGTATTGTTTTGTGAGTAAATGCCAAAAGCTGTAAACAGAATATTTTCTCTGCTTCAGTCTTGGTATATTAATGTAATTCATAGATCTTTTTTTAATACAGCAAAAAAATGTAGTCAACATAATATCTTAATAAAGACTAAAATTCATGATACCTGAGTTGATATTTCATTGTATTTTCTGTCTTTTGGTCAGCTCCAGTTTGTATGTATTATAGTTAGAATAACTACACATTATCAGACACTTTCATAAATAAACATAATGCTTAACATTTTGTATGTTTTTCTAACATACAAAAGACTATAGATTAACTTTCTATGTTAGTCTTCATAGCTACTGATAAAATAGATATTTTACATATTTTGTAGATGGGAAAATTAGGACTTTAACCAATTCAAGGTCATATAGCTAGGAAATATCTTTGTAGGCTGTTTTTTCCCTTCAAAATGTAGTGCAGCTCTTAAAATTATTAATTTTAATTTTACCTGATCAAAAATAGTTCCATTCATGTTCAGTCTTACAATGAAACATATCCTGACAAGAACTGAAACCACTTGCATGAAGGCAACATGTTTTTCAATTTCTTGGTATATGACCTAGTCCTTCAGTATAACATTCTTTTTAGTCCTATTAATGAAACTGTTTTAGTTAATAATGTGGTATACTGAGAGTTTTCTAGTGTTTTCAAAAATTAGAGTTTCGAATAGATTCATATGGAATCCTACAATATCACAGAGTGAATTATGGTCTGGATATGTTAGCGGGACCCCCCCCCCAACAGTAAACAGATCAGATTTGCTCAACTTTTATGTTCATCTTGAAACTTCATAATCCTTTGTTTAATTGAACTTCTACAACTTCTTAAAATACTGAGTGGTGATCCATTTTTACAGTCTTTTTGTAAACTTTTATATGAGGTTCAAAGACTTTGAATTTTTAATGACTTAGGAGACCCTGTAAACAGCAGGTTTTCTGTTTCAGGGTGCAGTGTCTGGGTCTGTGCAAGCGTCAGATAGACTTATGAAAGAGCTCAGGGACATATACAGATCACAGAGTTACAAAACAGGTAAGGACCACCGGGTCCCAGCTGTCTGCATTCTGCTGCTCTTTGCTCTTTTCAAATAATGTCTTTACTTATAACTGGACAGCACTGAAAATGTTTATTAACTTTATTTTAAGGATGTTGAAACTCAAATTTAATCAAATAACAGAAGATACAGGAGGTAAGATAGGTTGAGTTTGAATTTATTTTTTAAATCAGTGTTTTTATAAATACATCACAAAAGTTTTTTAATCTTCCAGATACTTAACTCATAAAATTTGTATCTCCTGAGTAAAGTATGAGTAATGTTGCTTTGTAAAGTAAATAGAATTGATATATTTCACTGAACAAAGGAAGAACTTTTGCTAAATTGATTTTATTTTGTCCTTTTTCTCATAAAGTGAATTCTTGAAAGGGTAATTGTGATACTACTTTTAAAGTAGGTGAATTTAAAAATTTTTAATTAAAAAAGTGTTCTTGCTATTGCATAGTGTAAGTATTCTTTCTAACCTACTGAGATTTAAAATACTGTGGAGCCTCTCTAATAGAGGTAAACTTCTCATATTTTTAGAAAGCTAAATAAGAGATCACAAACCCTAATTTGTTTGAGAAGATAGCATTATAATCTATTCAGGAGTTTTCAGAGTGATCAAATAGAAATTATTAAAATTTCTTTAAAAAGAAACCCTAAGTCTGCTTTATAGAGTACGAAATAAGCCAGATTTCTTTCTCAGTTAATGGACATTGGGGAATCCTGATGTTTTATCTTGTAAGAAGTCTAAATAGCTATAGAAACCTAAAAGTTTATCTGTAGAAACCTAACTAGCTAATGTTTGAACACTGGTTTTATCTTTGAATATTAAGTAATTACTTGTTTGTTTCAGTATTGTATATGTTAGCAAAAAATCAAAATATTAGGTGAATTTGGTTAAGTTATGGTATATTCATAAAATAATCACTGCAGAGAGATTGACAGTAGACTTAATTTTATTTACTGAGATGTCCCAGAAAGTTGAAGATTAAAAACAATGTATGTAAGAAGGATTTAATGTGGTATGTTTCTATGTACACAGAAGAAAAGTCTTATACACATAGGATTTAACATAAACTATTTTTCAAAGTTAATATGTACAGTTTCTGAATTCTTAAAGAATCTTGTTAATTGATGGTTTTAATTGTCAAGGATGTAAGACACTGTTTTCAGTATAGCTTAGACATTCTGTTTAACAGCAAAATTTTGAGTTTTCGTTGGCTGTTCATTTGTGATGGTTATATGATGAGGTACAGTGTAACCAACTTCCTTTTCCTTCCCAGGGATCTATTCGGTGGAACTCATAAATGACAGTTTATATGAGTGGCATGTGAAACTACAGAAGTAAGTGGCTCTGATTCTTACCTCTTCTTCTAATGTTTCATTCTTATAGTGAAGTGGATTTTTCCTCCCAATTTGATACTTTTTATACTATGGCTTTTACCTAGAGCTTTAGACCCTCTTTCTATGGAGATAGGTCTTAGTTTGTGAAAATGAATTGTTTTTAAGTTGTTTTTAATAAAATGAGAAAGTTGAAAAAGAAGGAGCTGTTGTGGGATAAGTTGTTTCATGAAATTTGTGAGACAGTGGCAACTAAGAAGCCAAAATGTGTTTAACAACCTGATGAAGCAGACTGGTAACTGGTTTATGTTTAAAATAAGGGATTTGGGTATATAGAACAGTTGTAGACAAATCTCGATTTTTGTGGTTAGTAACTCAACTTTTTATGGTTTTATTAGTAACAATTTTTTTCCTTGAACTCCTTGGCTAGTAATATTACTTTAGGAAAGCATTTTTTTCAGCTTTTTCCTTTTTTGAGGAAATTATAAACATGGAACTTTTTGTTTAGACTATTGATTTTGAGTCCCTGTTTTAGAACAGACCTTACTACAATAATTTCCTTTTGGATTTAAATTCCCAAGGAGCTGGAAGCTATAGTGAGTTATTTTTCCCAGAGCTGTAGAATAGCTTTAGAACTTCTCTGTTTGAAACTTTGCCTGGCGTCCCTGTTTTATGTCTTAGATTGCCTCATTTTTTAGTTTAGTGAGAAAAATCTTGTTTGAACTGACTTTTGTTTTATTTTTAGAGTTGATCCTGATAGTCCTTTGCACAGTGATCTTCAGATCTTAAAAGAAAAAGAAGGCATAGAATATATTTTGCTTAACTTCTCTTTTAAGGTAAGAAAATAGTACTGGGGCTCCTTATTCTTCTAATGGGAGTATATATTTGTACAACTGCTTTGGAAAACAATTTTGTATTATTTGTACAGAAGATGCTTATACTTTAGAGTTCAGGAATTCCCTAGGAATCTGTAAGATGAATATTTAGGCGTACCAAGAGACAGACACAAGAACGTTCAGAGCAGTGTTGTTTACAATAGCCCAGACAAGAAAAGTCTAAGTTCCAATAAAATGGAAAATTATTTTATTTATATAATGGAATACTGTTATATACTAGATGAACAAATCATAAACTGCTGAGCAAGAGAAATTAGACCCCTAAACTTGTTTAGTATGATATCATTTATGTATTATGTAGAGTTTACAAATACATAAAGCTAATATAGTTTAGGGAATGTATTCTCATTGGAGTCTGTGTCACCTGAATGGGGTGCAAGTAAAAAAAGATCTTCAGTATTACAGTGACCTTGGCCTTGCAAGGGACCTCAAAACATAAACTAAGATACAGTTCTGTGGTGTTAAAAATCCTCTTTGGCAGGTAGAGTGGGCAAAATGAGGGAAAAACATTTTTAAAAGGTATCTTAGGCAAAAATGAAAAGAACGCTAAGAAATGCTAATTCACAGTTTCATCCCTGGGCATTAAAACTGCCAGGAAGGGCAGAGATGTGCTTAGTACTCAGGTCAGGGTAAGGCGCCCATCTGGAGTTGTGAGCCAAAAAGGACACACACTTTAAAACCACTTGTTAAGGTGTATTTTTCCTTCTTTATGCCTTTTCTGGATTTCTGTTATGTTCAGTAGTTATTTTTAAGATGAAAGGAATCTAGATAAAATACTAGTGAGTTATGGTTTATAAGTAAGTAATAATGATTAAAAATCCCTAATATATTGACTCTTTAGTTTAAAAAAAAACTAAAGAGTATTTTAAAGACTTATATTTAAATTATAGTGGGCTTCTTTTCTACCTGTTCTTTTAAATTGAGAAGAAAAACTTATGTAACAGTTATCCTGTAGATAGATTTTCTTTTTACATTTCAGTCAGGAGTCTAATGGTTTAATATACTTAGAGACATCTAAAATGTGATCCCTGTTCTTCAAGAGGATTTTTTTTAAGGAATCTTTCTAGGAGTGGGAAATTAGTGTGACAAGGGCTGTTGGACTTTGAAGATTGTGGTGGGAAGTCTGGAATCTTACCTTTACACAGAAAGAGGCTTCAGAGGTTTTTATGGAAGGTCGTGATTGATCTGTTAGACTTTTGATTTTGTCTTCATGCCTCTAGTCGTAGAATAGGGATTAGGACGGGTAGAGTGGATTTCTGGGAGATAAGTTAGGGACTTTCCCTTAGCAAGAAGTGATGAAGACCTGATGTAGGGTGGTGATAGTAGAAGTGAGACTACATGGATATGGTTTGTTTTGAATGAAGAAAATGAAGACGTGAAAAGATATGTCCTTTATGCTTAGGCAAAGAAAAGAGTATGAGTAATTTTTTGAAAGCTTTTTTTGGTAACTTGTATGTGCATGTTTTTGTTTGGAGATCCATCTTATGACTCTACCTTTTGAAATAGCCCAAGAGTGATAATTCTCTCAGTTTGCTTATTTCAGAAAATGTATCCATGTCCACTGGGCTGTTTTTCTAGAATATGACTGATGTTTACCTACTTTATGTGCTGAAGACATTTCCCCTACACTAATTGCTATGGGACAGTGCATGAAATGTGGAGACAAAACCAATTAACCAACCAGCCACAAAAATCTAGGGAAGTTATCTGTGAAAAAACAGTGTAAAATATTTTAACTGAAAAAATAATATTAAATCATACATTTATGTGTCCAACACCAGACTTATAAAATAGAAGCTTTTTTGTACCTTGAAGCCCCCTGTGGATCCCTCCTGTCACTTCTCCTTCAGAGGCATTTTTCTTTTTCTTTTTCTTTAAGGTTTTTTGAGACAGGGTCTTGCTTTGTAGTTCAGGCTGGCCCTGAGCTCAGCCTCAAACTCACATTAGAGCAATCCTCCTGCCTCTGCCTCCTGAGTGCTGGGATTACAGGCGTGAGCCACCACGCCTGGCACTGTGGTATGTGGTACTGGTTGCTGCTGGGGTGAGTCTCCATGCCCATTATTGTTATGTGGTTACCCAGGATCGAACCTGGACCCTTGCGCTTGCAAGACAGGCACCGGAACCACTAAGCTATATCCCCGGCCCTGAGAGGCATTTTTTTAAAGGAATGAAGTCTTGGCCAGAAGGATGTGTGACTGCAGGTTTACAGTCATTATATTTTTCTGCTCCAGGTAGAACTTTAGGGAAGGGATGAGCTGGGAGGTAAACAGTTGAAATTATAGTCTGTTGTTGGTGTTTCTCGACTGTGGCTTCTGACAACAGAAAGAAGGGCCTTTTTTAGAGTTGGTGTATTTTTTTAAGGGGCCGAGGAAGAAGCTGATCTTCCTGAGCTAATTGATATTACAGGAAGGACCTTACGCAAAATTGGCAAGTTATTAGTATCAGGATTAGAGGATAGCAGGATGCCTCAGCAAGATTCACAGGAAGGATCCAGAATCTATACACTATGGCCTGAAGTACCCACAGTGACAATTTGAGACAATTTAGGAACAATGAAAAAATAGACCTTGAAATAGAAAACAGTCATGAAACTTGACCTGGTCAGCAGCTTGGTAAATCTGATGTATTGTGCTTCTACGGAAGTGATTTCTTATTCTTTGGGCCACATCTAAATTACTGAATTGAATTTTGAGGTGTACTTAAGAAGGGTTTATTTAGAGATAAATTTTATGTTTATATAGAGAATAGTAACCAGGTATGGAAAGAGATTCTAGCCTATGTCATAAGATAGCTAGTTAAATTGTGGACTAGGAAGCAAGACAGTGGGTGTCTTCAGCAATCTAAAGGACTGTATAGTAGAAAGTTTTAGTTTTATTTTGGTGAAGACAACTAAAATTAATGAGTCAAATTATAGAGGCAATTTTCAACTCATTATAAACTAATGATTTGTAGTTGTGATACAGTCTCAAAAATAGAATGTTTTTTGTCCTTTGAAGACAAAGGTGCTAAGTTGGAAATTAGGTAACTTTATGACATCTTTGTAAAGCCCAAACTTCTAATTTCTGAATTAGTACACTAAGGTACTCAAGTTTCCATTTTCACTCAACTTTGTTTTCTTTTTTGGCTAAAGAACTTTTTGTCTCTGTAAACTCCTTGCACATTAGTTGAGTTCCAGGGTACATTTTATGGAGTATAATCCCTAGGTTTTAATACAAAAAAATTATTCTCAGAATTCGTTGAAGATAATTCTTTTTTTTTTTTTTTTAAGGTTTTTTGAGACAGGGTCTCGCTTTGTGGTTCAGGCTGGCCCTGAGCTCAGCCTCAAACTCACATCATAATCCTCCTGCCTCTGCCTCCCGAGTGCTGGGATTACAGGCGTGAGCCACCACGCCCGGCACTGTGGTACGTGGTACTGGTTGCTGCTGGGTGTGAGTCTCCACACCCAGTATTGTTATGTGGTTACCAGGGAATCGAACCCGGGCCCTTGCGCTTGCAAGACAGGCACCGGAACCACTGAGCTAACTCCCCGGCCCGAAGATAATTCTTAACATAGGTTATGTAGTCAGCTATTTGTTATGACTTTACTTTTTTATTTATTTGTTTGTCTTATTTTTTGTGGTACCGGGGATCAAACTCAGGGCCTTGCACTTGCCTGGCAGGTGTGGTGCCACTGAGCTACAGCCCGAGCCTGCTATGATATATTTAAAGGGGTAAATAATAGAAGATTAAATGAGGTTTTGTTTTACCAAGCTTTGTAACAATGTCTTTTATTATGCTATTACATTACAGGTAAATGGTGACCTGCTTGATAGGGTACCATGGCAGTCATTTAAATTGGTACCTTGTATAGGTAGATTTTTCACTTTCTAAGTTGCCAGAGAAATATAAGAAGATCTATTCTGACCATCAGACATGTGCTTGATCTTCCTGTGCCCATAGAATTGAATTCCCATGGTTTCTATGTTCCTCAAAGTTACAAAGGAAAGACAAGCAGTGGGAGCTAGTTAACAGTAAATTACTGAAATTACTCTCTGCTCTTCTCTTCTTTTTAGTTGAACTGATATTTTTGTGCTCCTTGAAATGACTGGTGAGGCAAATGTTTGTTTGGATTTCTTACCCTCAGATTGGTCTTCTGAAAAGCATTGTGTTTGCTTCGATCATGTTTAGTCTGAATATAAAGAGTGGAGATGGCCTCTCTTAGAGCCATGCTGACTGTCTGCGTAGGAAGCAGGGTGGTGTCCTGTCTGACTGCTGTAGGGAGGGAACAGGCAGCCTTCTTGGCTTCCTCTCAGCAGAGAACTTGCACCTGTGGCCGCTTGGGCACCATCTGTGCTTCAGTTTCTTTGGCAGAAAGATTTTTTTCTTCAGAAAAGTTCAAAACTAAGAATTTCAAAATGGAGACTGTTCTCATTAGCCTAAGAAGTTCTTCAGAGCTTCTTTTCTTACCTTGTTTCCTAGCTCATCTTGCTCTTTTTTTTTTTAATGAAGTCTAATGATCTTTGATTTTTAACTGGAGCAGTGAGTCCATTGCATTTAACACAAGTGCTAATAACCAGGTTTCCATATGCTGCCCTGAGGTGATTTTTCTGCTTGTATTTCTTGCTCTGTTTCCATGCCTGTACTTTCTTCCATTTTTTGCATTTTTAAAAATTTTTTATTTTTTATTTTTTTATTAAGACAGGATCTCACTTTGTAGTTCAGGTTGGCCCTGAGCTCAGCTTTAAACTCACATCACAGCAGTCCTCCTGCCTCTGCCTCCCAAGTGCTGGGATTACAGGTGTGAGCCACAATGCCTGGCACTGTGGTATGTGGTGCTGATTGCTGCTGGGTGGAGTCTCCATGCCCAGTATTGTATGTAGTTACAGGGAATTGAATCCGGGCCCTTGTGCTTGCAAGACAGGTGCTGGAACCACTGAGCTAACTCCCCGGCCCGATTTTTTTTTGCATTTCTTGACTCCATTTCTCCTCGTGTTTTAGTGTGGTAGTTGTATACCCTCCAGCTTTTCCTTTTCCTCTACAATCACAATACATATCTTTTTTTTTTTTTTTTTGAGGTTTTTTTTGAGACAGGGTCTCACTTTGTGGTTCAGGCTGGCCCTGAGCTCAGCCTCCAGCTCACATCACAGCAATCCTCCTGCCTCTGCCTCCCGAGTGCTGGGATTCCAGGCGTGAGCCACCACGCCCGGCACTGTGGTATGTGGTACTGGTTGCTGCTGGGGTGAATCTCCACACCCAGTATTGTTATGTGGTTACCGGGGATCAAACCCGGGTCCTTGCGCTTGCAAGACAGGCGCCGGAACCACTGAGCTATATCCCCGGCCCCCACAATACATATCTTGACTTACTATATAACATCAGTTGATTAATTTATATTCTTTCATGTTAATAGAATTAGAACATACTAAATTCATGTATTCCTTGCCAGATAATGTGGCTGTTGTAGTACATTTCAGTTTTGTGCTTATCTACAATTCTACACATATTCACTGAGACCCACCTGCATATTTGTCATTTTAATGCTCATTATTCTTTCGTGGTGGTTTTGTTTCATATTGAGAAGTGCTTTCATTATGTGTTGTTTTCTGGGTTGGCGGTTCCTTCCTTTCAGCGTGTTGAAGCTACCATACTCGTTCTTTTCACTAATAGTGGTTAAATAGTGGTATATGTTGGCCCTTCATTGCAGTGATAAGATCTCTAAACAGGAGAGAGGCAAAGTGGGAGGGGACAAAAGCACAGCTTCTAGAAGTACCCCCATTGACCTCTGCTATCCATGCCCAGCCCCCTAGAATTTCCCAGCATCTCTTGAAATACTTACTAACTTTGAGGACAGTCAGGAGCCAAGCCTTGACAGTCCTGCACCGGTTTTGGAAAGAGCTCAGCTCTTCAGTTCTATCTTCTTCATCTAGGATTTACTGTGTATAGTAAACCTTTTCAGCGTGTTCTCTTGCATCTTGGTTTTGTTGTTTGTTTTTGGTTTTGGTTTTGCATTTTCCACCTTTTTGTTTTTTCTAGTTAGATTCTGAATATTTCTGACATATTTTCCAACTTACTAACTCTTTTCTACTAAGTTTCTGCTGTGGTTAAACTCACCCATGGAGTTACCAATTACATTTATTCTGTCTCTAAATTTCAGAATTTCCATATGGTTTATTTTATAGTTCGCTGCTCTCTGCCAGGTTTTCAATTTTGTTGTTTTCTTTCTTGAACATAGTCATAGCTCAGTACCTGTGGTTTTGTATCTGTGGTTTGCTTCTGTGGGTTTTTTTTTTTTAATCACATCATTTTTAAGTTTCCTCCAGTTGCTTATTTTTAGTGATAGACACTGTGTCTGAAACGTTTCAGTGTGGATCTACAGCGCAGGATGATGTTATTCTCCAGAGAAGACTTCTGTTTGCCTCTCTCAGGGCTGTAAATGGTAGCACCCCTGTCTCAGTCCATCAGGAATTTGCTTTCTGCCAGGGAAACGTATAGTTCATCTTCAGGGACCTAACCTAAGGTATACATTTACCAGTGCCTCTCCTTGGTGGACTCGTAAGAGTTCTGATTTTTTAATCTCGCCAGCCCTGAGTTTATGAGTTCTACCCAGTGTGTTAACCTCTTCTCTTTCTCTTCTGTAGCTGGAAGAAAAGCTAAGGGGAAAAAGGCCTTCGCTGTGCAGTTCCTATTTTTCTTTTGCACAGAGCCCTGTAATTGTTAAGTTTTGCCACTCTTCCTCATTACTAGGCAGAAATCTATTACTTTAATGATTTCTTTGTATAGATATATTAGGAATGGAACCACTTAGTGAAATAAATTTACCCAGACACCATTCTGTTCATATCTGGTGTTAATTTCATTTTTATTTGCTTTGGTTTTTGTTTCATCTTACTTGTTGGTATTAATTTTATGACCACCATTGTCAGATAATAAATATATACATTCTTTATTGACAATTTTTAAATCTTCAAAGTAATATAGTATTAAGGATGTCCTTAAAATTAAATTTGCTTATTTGCTTTTTAGGATAACTTTCCATTTGATCCTCCATTTGTTCGAGTAGTGTTACCTGTTCTCTCAGGGGGGTAAGTTTAAGAGCCTTTTTTTGGGGTAGTGTGTGTGGGAATCATTTGCAAAGCTAGTTAAAAGACTGGGAGGCCGAGATTGCTAGGCTTGTATCCCAAGGCTTCTGATTCAGTATAGCTGAGGTGGGGGCTGAGAATTTACATTTCTAAGAAGTTTTCAGGTGAAATAACTGCTGCTAGTTTGGGGCTCACATTCAGAGTCATGGTATAAATCCTTACTTTCTTATAGGTAGAATTTTTATTGGTTCCTCTTATATATATATTTACTGTAAAAATTAAGTGCTTGTCAAATACGAATTTTGGTTCAGGGCATGAGTTTTGGTTAGAGGGGTTCCCACATGCTGGGACCCTCAGCCGAGCATCTACGAGAGGCTGGCTTCCAAGGCCTGTGGAGTTGGCACCTGCCCTGCAGTGGAATGGAATCAAGTGCAATTGTTGTGTGCTTCCATTGATATTATTATAGCGATTCTTTTCATGGATAGAGGTCATATGGAGGACGGGAAAACAAAAATTTGTATGTAGGTTAGTTATGAAGTGTTGTATAGAATGCCTACTTAGGGAAAATTAATTTGAGAATTTTCATACATTCAGCGAACTAATTTACCTTGTGAAATAATCTGTATTCTAACAATGAGACCTAAAAATAACTCCACCCTTAAATTTATTTTAAATATAAATAAAAATGGGTGTGATTACTACAAAGACCTTTCTCTGAGGAGGTTTGCTTTTAACTCCTGACAGAACATTTAGATCTAGTTGCTTTACATGCTTCTTTTTTTTGTATTGTAGGATCCAGTCGCATTTAGTATCATTTCTCTGTATAGGTAGAATGTGTGTTACCTGCGGTGTTAATACCAAGATCTCTCTGTAAAGCTCAAGCAAAAGAAGGTGGCTTAAAAAAAAAAAAGTAAGAATGCACTGAGCTCGTTCTGACTAATGTAACAGCATAAAATTCTGCTTCTGAAAGAGGTCATTTACTTGATCTCTGCCACCTAGTCCTTGTTGTATTACCCAGGATGCTCTGTGTGTGCTAATGCTGAGATGCTAATAGGGGTTTGTTTTGAAAGTATTGCAGGAGTGAGCTCATGATACTCATTACCAAGTGATCTCATGGAACCTTAATATGACTTTTTTCAGAAGAAAGCTTTTTAACTCATAATTATTTTACCCCATGGCATCTCAGAAGAACAGGTCTACTGATTTGCTTTTTAGGAAATGCTGCTTCATTAGAAGTCCAAAACTGTAAATCATTTTCAAATATTTTTTGCTGTGGAGCAGGAAAATCTGTAGTACTCTCTTAGGGATAGATTCTAGGGATTTATAAAACCTCATGTAAAAACTTGGTTCTTTCTGGCAGGCTGTTACAGAACTGATCTCAAATATACTATTATGATGAGGGCATAGAGTAATTGAGCATAAGATAGAGTGATTTAGAGTTGTATGAAATTTCATTTTGGATTTAAAACTCCCCTTTGCGGTACTGGCAGGATGGTAAATGTTTTTCCTAAGCCCAGCTCATAATCAGTCTTGAGAATTGAATGTTGGGTAACCCAGCCAAATATTTACATATACAAAATAAACATAGGACTGAAAGATGGTAAATTTTTAACCTGCTTATCCCTTGCTCACAGTATCAGCTTTTTTTAAAATTGAAATCTTTATTGGTACATTACATATATACATCATGACTGCATTCAACAATGAGAATTTGTACCAGTATATGACACAACTTAATTCTCATTTTTTCCCATAGCCCTACCCACCCTATCACCCCCACCCCCTATATAGATAAACTTTGTTTCCTTTCTTTTTTGTTATAATCTCATTATTTTTCTCCCTTCACCCCATTTTGCTTTGAGTATTTTCTATTTCACAATATATAACATACATTCTAGAACTCATTTACATCTTTATTTTCTCATACCAAAGAAAAGATACGATATCTGTGACCTATTTATTTTACTTATGAGGATGTCCTCACAGTACGTCCATTTAAGTATCAGCTTTTTGCTACCTATCAAGCCATAGTTTTTACTTTTTCTTATCTAAACATTGCTGATATATAGTACTTGGATTTGTTCATCCTGGGTCAGAGACAAGTCTTTTTTTTTTTTTTTTTTTTTTAGGTTTTTGGAGACAGGGTCTCGTTTTGTGGTTCAGGCTGGCCCTGAGCTCAGCCTCAAACTCACATCACAATCCTCCTGCCTCTGCCTCCC
>PVIR01005058.1:0-47983 GCA_004026965.1 Petromus typicus | reverse complement strand
GAGCAGACACTGGCATGCAAGATGGGGATGGAAAGAGGAGTGAAATGTGAATGCTCATGTGAGGCAGGGTTAAGGTGACCTGGTTTTTAGCATCAACTCTTAAATAAAGAAAAAGAATTATTGACTTAAGGTGGCCTAAATAATTTGAAAAACTAAAAAATACAGAAAGCAGTCTCAGAAGTCAGGTACAGTTTAAACCTCTTCTGTGGTTTTTGTATACATTATTGAGTAGTTTTTGGTATATATTTCATATCTTACATCTTCTATCAACTGCCCTATTTCTTGTATTTCTTGTCATCGCCAAGCCTTTAAGAAACATCTGCATTGTGATAAAATTCACAAATGATAAAACTCACCCTTATAATGTATACAACCCAGTGGTCTTTAGTATATTCAGAGTCGTGCCACCATTACTACTACCTAACTTCAGAACATCTGCATCGCCTTAGAAAGAAACCCTGTACCCTCAACAGCCACTCCCTTTTCTCACCATGAACACTGCCAGCACCATTCTCTGTAGATTTGCCTATGCTGGACAATTCATATAAACAGGTCAATACCAAAGGTGACCTTTTATTTATTTATTTTTTTAGACAGGGTCTTGCTTTTGTAGTTTAGGCTGATCCTGAGCTAACTGTGTAGCCCAGGTGAGCCTCGACTCAACAGCAGTCCTCTTGCCTCAGCCTCCCAAGTGCTGGAATTACAGGCGTGAGTTCTGTGGTATGTGGTACTGATTGCTGGCAGGCGTGAATCACCACTCCTGGCATCATTGATGCATATGGATATCAGGGATTGAACTCTGGACCTTGTGCTTGCAAGGCAGGTGCTGGAACCACTGAGCTAAATCCCCGGCCCCAAGATGACCTTTTATAGTAATGATAATTGAATGGAGCCGAGGATAGTACTTGCCATAAAGCTGGGTATGGTGGTCCATGCTGGTGCCTGGGCAACTAATAACTTCATAAGACCTATCTCAAAAATTTAAAAAGACTGGGAATATAGTTTAGTATGAAGATTCTGAGTTCCAGCCCTGGTACCACCAAAAAAACAAACAAACAAACAAACAAACAAAAAACCATGAGCACCTCAAACTTTTTGAAGTTGAAAATACTGCTATGCTCGTGTATGTGGTGTATTGTTTTCCTTAGGTGATCCTCAGAATTATTTTTTCTAGCATTGTCCTAACATTCATCATAAACTTTTGGGAGGCAAAAAGCAGTCAGAGTTTGGAACACATATTTATAAAATAAATGTAATTCAACACAGAAATAGAATCCGCCACTTTTTGTAGGCATAAATGTTGTTAATAGTGTATATTAAGGAAAAGTGTACCTGTCACACTTTTTATGTAGGTACAAAAATACTTGTCTTGGTTTAGACGTCTAACAAACATTTATGTAGTAGACATGAGCTTGTAGACGTGTACTTCCTTGACTTACAAATGGGAAATTTTCCTTTCTCCCCCTGCTGTGTCTGCCCCTCAGAGGAAATGCTGGGTTCTGAGGAGAGGTGGTAGCTGGGTCATAGGTGACCAGATGTCCACTGCACACCTGTCCTGTCTAGCTGAGCATTTTAAAAAGTACAGATCAAGTTTGAGGCCCACACATTAACAGATGACAAGATGTTGAGCAGTTATGGAGAAACCAGTAAAAACATAGACCTTCTGATTCTCTCAAATCAGCAAGTGTCCCTTACATATAAGATATTTTTATAGACTTGTGGGAGATTTAGGGAATTGGAAATACTTGTGTTTTAGTAATACAAAAGAATATAAAAAATACATTTTTTTAAAATCTGAAAATTTTCAACTTCAATTTAATTTTTTGGAATGTTTATCCTTTAGGTTTTCTTTCCTTTCTATTTAATCTCCCCTTTGCAGAAGGCCCCAGGCTTTGGAAGAGGCACATAGGAAAGACACTGTGCTTGAATCCTCTAGTGTGGGAGCATTGAGGAATACTCCCCCACTGTGCCGTTGAACAGTTCCACTGTAGCTGTTTCTGATCACAGTGGTCTCCTGGAGCTTTTGGATTCCCTACCTCTGCAGAGACATTTAGTTTATTTGACTTGACGAGGCCTGTGGTGAGCCAGGATGCAAGGTTCACAGGAGGTTTTGTAGGAAGAAGCACAGCTGTGGGCAAACAGCCATGACAGATTGCAGGGAGAGAAAAGGAAGGAGCAGTGCCTGGCAGAAGACACAGCGGTTTATCCTGTGCGGGAGCTTCACAGATTTCGTCAGCACTCAGTGCGTCTTTTTTGTTTCCATAGATGTCTCTAGGCGTGCTCTTTAGTATGCCTAGAAATTTTATAGTAAAATTAAGGGGAAGTAGAATTACTCTTTGAGAAAGGGTAAAAAGGTTGAAGAATTTTGACCAAAAGAATGGTTTCCCAGAAAGAGGTTCCCAGAGTTATCTTTAGTTCAGAGAATAGTCCTTAGGCTCTTTGGTCAGGATTTGAGTGTTGCTGCAGAATGGGGAAGACAGCTTGAGCCGTGCAGCCTTGCAGCGCTGTGCATCTGTTCATTACGGCAAACGGAGGTGGTGGGACCTCTGTCTGAGATGGCGCTCAGCTTTGTGATGATGCTCTGAGAATGTTACCCTTCAGGGAACAAACACAGGATGCTAGCGAAGGACCCTGATTCTTCTGTTCCCCTTCTCTGGAGTGCGTTCTGCTAAGTTCTTAATTTTAGACCTCACAAAATTCTGAAAGTATACTGAGAATTTTCAGTATACTTTCTCAGTATACTGAGAAAGAATACTAAGAATTTTTTTTAATTGACTGTATTAGAGTGTTGACATAACATTTAAAATTATCCAAATCCCGTGTCCCTAAACTGTTTTCATTTTGGTGTGTTCTAATCTTATGTGCATACTTTCTTTGTAATAGCATTTAAAAAATTAATATGAAACATCGAGTCCTAGAGGATTTTGTGTGATTCCTTTCTTTTCTTTTTAAGGTATGTGTTGGGTGGAGGAGCATTATGTATGGAGCTTCTCACAAAACAGGTGATTGTTTTTCTTCAGATTCATAATTTGCAGCCTCAGTAATATTTTGATTATGTATATGAAATTTTAAGTAAAAAGTTCTTATATAACACCTACATTTAAAAAACTTATAATAGCATCTTGTTTTTAGTAAGAAAAAAAGCTATTTAAAGTAAACTACTAAAATGATGTTGTACTTGCTACTGAATCCCTTGATAAGGGTAATTGTTGAGAATGGTATATTTGCTAGTTAGTGTTAGGAGTTTAGAATGTAGAATGGTTCTGTTTTTGCAAGATCCTGGAAGCAGTCCAGTTTTACTTTTTCACCTCGTCACAAACTTCTGAACACTGACTTGCTTCTGTTGAGTTCCTGCATGCCGCTTTGTGAGGCCCACCATGAGGACAGGACTGCTGCTGTGTTGAGAGATGGTTGCTTCTTTCTGCAGGGCTGGAGCAGCGCCTACTCCATAGAGTCAGTCATCATGCAGATCAATGCCACCTTAGTCAAAGGCAAAGCCAGAGTGCAATTTGGAGCCAATAAGGTACTGTAAGAATTTCCCATCGCTACCAGATACATTTCATGTTACTTAGGCGACGTTGCCTGTCTTTGTTCTTTTTGAAACAGCTTATTTCATTTTTCTTTGATTTGTTTTCTTTTTATAAAATTGAACTGTAGAAAACATAAAAGTATAAGAAAATGGAGACACTCATTGATAACCATTAATTCTTTTGGTCTATTCACAAAGACAAATATCTCTATAGAGTTTAAATTTATTATTGATAGGTATGCCCTAATAAATAAAAATAATAATGTACTTTGAGATTTTCCCAAACTGAAATCACACTATAATAATTAATTCTTAATGTACTTGACTCTAATCTAAATGTATATGCTTTCAACTCTCTTAATAACCTAAACAATATATACAATTATTGTCATCATTTTGTGGACAAAAAGCAATCACACACAGGTTAGATGACTTGTCTCAGGTCACAAATGGTAGAGCAGATTATCAGGCACTGAGTTCTGAGGTTTATTCATTTTAGTATGTAAGACAACTTTCTAGGTGGAATTGTAATTTTCAAAAAGTGTTTAAATATGCAGTTGTATACTTTCAATTTCGTATGTTTTTGAAATATGAAATAGAAAAAATTCTGTTCTGTTTTTTCTTAATTTGAATGTTTTCCCTAAAATCTTTTGTGAATTTTGCATTAGATGTCTATTTGAACATTATAAAACATTTATCACCATATTATACTTCAAATCATGAATTTGCTAGAATCTTAATTCATATAGAAAAGGCCAAAAATTGAAAAGATATTCTAAAAAAATCTTTCATTTGATATATTCTTAATTGTTTTAGTAGCTATTTCTTTACATTGGAACAAAAATACCTTTTTTTGTTATTACATAGTTATAGCATATAATGTTTATGGTCTTTATATGGAATTGATATGTGTATCCAAAACATTTTAATTCCTTTATTCTCTTTCTCTCTCTTCTCTGTTCCATCTCTTCATACCCTTCCCATTTTAAAAAGATCTATATCTACTTTTATTATCTCTCATTTGGCTCTTTGTTTATAATTTGAGTTTCTCATATAATAGAAATCCTATGATAGTTAAGCCTGTGTGTCTAACTTATTTCACTTAACTTTAAAATCCAGAAATTAATCAGTTCACTAGTCTTCAGTAATTACGTTTAACTATAGAATTTACGTTTAACAATAGAATTACGTTTAACTATAGAACTATAGAATTAACTAACTTATAGAATTTACGTTTAACTATAGAATATATGCTGTATTTGTATCTTTATGGTTCTGATAATATAATTCAGGAGCTTTCTGTCCCTGAGCTACATCCTCAACAACTCCTTATATTTTTCATTTTGAGAAAAGGTCTAGCTCAGTTGCCCAGGCTGACCTCAGACTTGAAATCCTCCTGCTTGAGCCTCCTGAATAGCTGAGGTCCTAAGTGTGTGTGTCACTGTGCCTGGCTATATTACAGTTTTTATGTTTTGAATGTGACAGTAGAATGATTATATACTACAATGTGAAACTTATTTTTTATGACAAAACATATGCTGCTTAAATACAAAATTTCTAAAGTTGATAAAAATACAAAAAACTAAAAAGGTCATGTATAAATACATTAAAAATTACCAGCATTTTAGTCTTTTCACTATTGTCTTTGTGGCATCTAATTATGTGTAGAATTTGATGTTGTTTTAATAATTTAAAGCATTTGGGGACATGTTTTTCTCTTTAGAAAATATGAACGGTTTAGACTAGAAATCTCTTTGAGTATTGAAATAATATCTTACCAGTAATTCATTGCACTTCTGTGAACCCCTAGATCTATATTTGAAATAGAATTGGACAGTATTTTCTTTTGAGAAATAAGAGCGTAGGAAAATTAATTGTTACAAACAGAGATAACAAAATCATCTTTGCCATTGTTACCACCATCATTACATTGGTATACAGTTGCAAAGAAAATAGCGCATATTCCATTTGTAGCTCCTGTCATGAGGTGAACACTTAATCATAGGTGAGGAAATATGTACGCCTTGACTAGCACTAGAAAGAACATCACAATTCATTAGTAGAATAAACCAGAAGATAGTGAGGTAAATAAATAATACAACATAAAGTATATAGGTGACAAACCTGCAATAAAGTAGTATCCTTCAGGTTTGTAATAGTTCTTTTTACTAAGAGCCCCAACTATAAACATTCATATTTAGCATTGCCCTGCAAAACTTAACCAGCTACATCAACAAAAATCATTTTTTGTGACTATACAATCATGAATTTCTTTACCATGGTTCTTTTATCTTGCTATTTGCAGAGTAGGACATGAACTGTATTAAGTAGCTTCACTAAGTTTTCTGTTGTGGAGAGCTGCCAGTTGTACAACTTATTCATAGAGCTAGCAGCAGTGGAGGCTTCTAGGAAGCTGAAGGATTAAGTTGTCATGTTGCAAGTATTTGGTTTTCAGGCCGGACTGAATTTTTAAAAAAAACAGATGGGTTAAGGATAAAACAGAGGCAGTTGCTGAACCCAAGAGGAGTTTGAGGCACGAGCAGAGAACATCTCAACATTTGGTGGAAGTTCCTTCTACTCAGCCAGCTACATAGTGAAGAGAGGGGCCATTACTGACTGAGTCAGTCTAGGACTGCACAACAGAGTCAGTAGGTCAAAGCCAGCAAGCAGGAGATGCAGCAGCCTTGCCTTACATGTCACTTGTGCTTTGATTGCATGAGTTATAAATTCACATATATGATTCCATGATGACAAAAAGCAACTTTTCTTCAAAATGTAGTGAAATACTGAAAATTTCTCATGCTTTAGTTAGTATGCCAAATGAATGGCTCTAAATTTCAAAAGACTGTTCACAATTCCAAACCCATAGTCCTTTTGGAAAGTGCTGCACATGAGAGAACTGATTCTAAAGACCAGGTACAGCTGAGTGTCAGGGCTCTGTCCATTCTAGAGAAGTAACTCCGGGCACTTGCCGCATCCTCCATTACTGCCAAGTGAACAGGGCTCTCTTTGACCCAGTTTCACAGACCTGGTTAGTAGGTAGTCTTAGTAAGTCCCAAGATTTTTATATAGACTATTTACATGAACGGCTAACTGCCAGTTGTCCTCATTACAGAAAAGGTTAGGCTCTTCCCCATCAGGCAGCAAAAGCTTCACACATTTTGTATGACTCTAGTGAGCAGCAGTGAACAAGGGAATAGCTTTGTCCAAGGCCTGACAGTTGACATTTGTACCTAATGGAATAAGTATTCTTAAGCCTTTTAAAAAGCTTACTGTGCTGCACAATACCAAAGTCATTCTGGAATTCCTTGTTTGTTCCTTTTTTAAACAAAAAAAGTAGTAATTTTATGACCTCAGCATTTTCCTGGAAAGAAGCTTGGTGCAAGGAGTTCCATCCACACATAGAATTGGATCCAGCAACATTTGCTCCGTGTCATAACAACAGCCTTCACACATCTGTCTATTTTCAACAGCTGAAAACAATGGCATGGTTTCTTCTGGAGTAGTTGCCTTAAGGAGCTGCTCCAACTTCTAAAACAATCTACACTCCTGGAGTGTGCCTGTCTTACAGCAAAATGTAATGCACAGAACCCCTCAAAAGTCTTTTAATGTAGTTTTCAGATGAAAACTTTCTGTGAATTGCCATCCATGCCATTGTCAGCAACACTGATGCTTGGCCCCTTTTGAGCAGTTTTCTTAAAATGTTTTTTCTTTTTTTTTTTTTTAAATTTTTTGAGACAGAATCTTGCTTTGTAGTGCAGGCTGGCCCTGAACTCACTATGTAGCTCAGGCTAACCTTGAACTCACAGCAATCCTCCTCCTCTGCCTCCCGAGTGCTGGGATTAGGCATGAGCCACCATGTTTGACATTGTGGTGTGTGGTACCCAGGATTGAACTTGGGACCTTGCGCTTCTGAGGCAGGCGCTGGAACCATTGAACTAAATCCCTGGCTCCTTTCATAACATTTCACTGTTGCCTTCCCTGGTAGCAAGACTGGAGGTAGAGCATGTGTCCAAGTAGGGCTCTGTAAAATCTTTTTTTTTTCTTCACCAGTCAGTTTGCCAGGAGTCAGGTCCCAGAAGGCTGCCACAACCAAATTCCTGCCGTGGGTCATGGTGTTTGGAGACTGGAGCAGGCACTGACAGTGTCACAGCCCCAATGTCTGCATATCCATTTGGACAGTATTTTATGTCTTTGAGTTTTAGAATTCTGTAATACAAGTACTCTTTGTTTTGTGCCATAGATGTCTTGGAATCAATATAGTGTCAATACAATCGCTTTAAGTCTTTATTTTTCTTATGAATTTCAGTTTTCTTGGCAAGTATATACATTTTATACAGAACAGTGTTAGGCTGCTGAATATATTTGTGAGTTAAAGTACAGTCAGGCATTGCCTAAAGATAGAGGAATGTGTAGTTAGGCAGTTTTGTTGCTGTTGGAACCTTGCAGAATGTGCTAACATACACTAGGATGGCTGAGCTGTCACTAGCAGTGGCTTTGAGATCACCAGTCTGTCCTGACTGAAGGGCTGTTTTCTTGGCACATAACCATTGGGCAAATTTGTTTAGTGAATTCTTAGAAGGAAACATCTTCTTTTTTTTCTACTTACTAAGAAATAATCTGACAGAAAAGTGGAAACTTTGCATGACATGAGTTTCTACTTCCTAGATACTAAACTGTGCAGGAAATAGTCTAAATGTTAACTTCATAAAGTACTAGAAAGTGTTAATGATATGGAAAACAGATGATATAACAAAAGTTAAGACAGATCAGCATGAAGTCTAAAGTTATGTCTTAGTAGGGTCTCAGGAGGAGATACATTATATTTAAAAGGAAGGAGCTATAGTAAGGTGATGGAAGCAAGTCATAACAAGTGTAAAGAGACTAAAGAAGCCAGGTAGGCTAGACTGGATTAATAAAATCAGCTGTTTTAAAGAAGTATATTTAAAGGGGGAGAATGCAGAATGATTAAGAATGAGAATATAAAAAGACTTTAATAAAAGAGGGTGGATAATAAGATACATCAGCAAACACTGGCCAAAAACAGGTGATATACCTCAGCATCAAGCAGAATAGAAGTTTGGAACACGAAGCATTAGTGATGACATAATAATGAAAGTCTTAGTTAAACAAGAGGATACAAACACACACACACATACAGATATATGCGTATGTATGTATGTATATCAGTTTTATATTTTATATACCTATCAAAATAGCTTCAAACTATAGAGAGAAATGGGACCAACAAAGCTAGAGATTCTAGCTTCATTCTCATTATTAACCAGACTATCAAAATACAGATTTGCATAAGCATTTAACAGTGTTGAGATGTGAAGTGAGCAAATCCAGAACTCTGTGCCCAATACAGATGTTCTCGTGAAATGACCTACCTGTTTGACGACTGTTTGGACTTCACACCTGGTGCACTGTTCAGACTTAGGATCTGCGGCTCAGACCGATGTCGCACCTTTTTTTTGTACAGTTCTGTACATCTTGTTCATAGAACCTTGGTTTTTTGTACAGTATACTTTGTTGATACACTACTGTAATTTTTGCAGATCGTACTGTATAGTACTGTACTAATTTTATGTTATACATTACTGTATATAAGAGAAGCACAAATAAAAGCAGTCATTGAATTAACCATTTTTCTTTGTTGTTAATTCTGTAATGTACATATTATATACAGTTCCTCTTTTACGAACCAATTCATTGAACAACCTAATCATAAGAATAGAACTTTGTAATTAAATGCGAAATGAATGTAATTAGACATTAGATGCTTCCCAAGCATACATGGGATATGGGAAAAAATTCCATTCTCTATTAATCTGTAAAGGAAGTCAGAAGCTTTAAAAAAATTTGGTACTATGCAAATCATGTAACTTAAATGTACAATTAAAGTTAGAAGACACTGAAGATACTAATAAAAATATACATGAACTTAGATATTAGATAAACTTCTAAATCATGGTTAAAGTTCTAAAAAGTTAAAAATAATTTTGCAATTGGGCATGGTGGTGCACACCTGTAATCCTAGCAATCAGGGAGGAGGATCCCAATTTATGACAGCAGCTTAGTCTGACCATCTCAGAGTAAAATGATAAGGGCTGAGGATGTAGCATAGCGCAAAGGCCCAGAGGGGTTAATTCCTAATTCTGGGGGAAAAGAGGCTGTAATAAAAATACTAAAATATATTTCTTCCATCCCCCTCCTAACTATTCATTAAATCAGACCATTACTCTGAAAAGCAGAAAAGAGACACATTCTCTGATCCTAATTAAATACAACTGTAAGTTAAGAATAAAGTCAGAAAACAAATGCTTTGTTGTGGAATTTTTAGCCTCACACCATTGAGGTCAAACAGGGATTGAAATTACAACTGCAGAGTAACTGGATGATGGCAGTAATGTAATCACTGTCTGTCGGAAGCCAAGGAGCACTCGGAGCAGGGTTCACTCTCCTAAGAATCCTTATCACTAAAGAATCACAAAAAGTGAGTCAGGTCTCTAGATCAGTGTTAGGAAGGAAAGCAGCAGAAAAAGGACTAAAGATGGAAGCAGAAATCTGTGAGTTAGAAAGCCAAAGAGCTCGATCCCACCATGGGAGGGAGGGAGGGTAGCGCTGCCTTTACTTAGATGAAGATTGGACACCTTGCTGTGACAGCTGAGCACAGCTGACAGCCTTATTCTGTCCTTGTGGGTTAGGGAGTGGGTGCTGCGATTGGGAAGCTACTGTTTCTTGATCATTTAGGATGTCACTGACTATTTTGTTTAGTCTGTCTTTAATTTGTGTCTTTTTTGTGAAAATACAGACAGCGAAAAACATTGTAAGTTGAGGTTACACTACCGAATGCTCTTAGTGTTTTAGCTTTTTAGATGCCTTTGGCAGTGCTGCTCCACTTAGAAACTGAAGAGAAATAGGAAAAGACTGTAGCAAGTCTATGGAAATAGAAGTCAAAGATGGTGTCTAATAATATGGACACATGCTTAACATCACTCAGTAATAGAAATGCAAATTAAAAACCACCCCGAAGAGTGCGTCCTTGACCTATTGTCAGAAGTGACAAAAATTCACAGTCTTCTGTCAGTGAGGCTGTGTGGAGGCCTCAGGTGCTATGAGTACCTGCAGGATTCTCGTGCAACATCTGTGGGTCACACAGGCCAATGTGCCAGTGCTTTGCAAGTGTATATAGACAAGATAGTTCCTGCAGCCATGGGCTATACAGGATGCCCCTGTAAACCTGAAAAGGACACAAAAGCAACCAGTAGTAATGGGGAATGTGGGTAGAATGAGGCAGGTGAAGGTTTACATGGATCAGAGGAATGAGTTTTAACTAAGAAAATTTTCATATAGTTTTTGAATTAATTTAAACTTAGCAGTATTGGGAATTGAACCCGGGGCCTTTGTGTTCAGCTAGATCCCTAGCCCTTTTTATTTTTCATTTTGAGACAGGGTCCAACTCAGAATCTCCTTGGCGTGTATGTATAGTGCTTGAAGATCAGTGTTCTTATTTTCTGGTATCAGGATTTGAACTCAGAGCTTTGAGCTTGCAAGGTAGGCACAGTTCCACTGAGCTACATCCCTGACTCTCTTCAGTGTTTTCTAATCTGAAAATATTCCTCAACTTGCTTTTTGGTTATAAGTTAATGAGGAAGATGGTTTTCACTCACGTTGTGGGAGAATTCTTTAACTTGACCCACTCATGTAGAGGACCGAAGAACTATGAAGCTTTGTCCTGTCCAGTGGTAGGAAGACTCAAGAGAAATAACTGTGTAGCATGTAGATTTTTATTGGAATACAATTTTGGCTTTGCTCCTTTGTAGAAAATAATGAAATTGAAAAATGAGGGTATTAAGTTGAAATTGTTTTAGAAGTATAAGTATTTAGTTTTCTGTGTTCTTTGAAATGTGACAGTACATCTATATGTTTATGCTAACAATTTTCATCTAGTTAATTTTGATTTAAAATGTGTAATTCTCTTACAGAATCAGTATAATCTAGCAAGAGCCCAACAATCCTACAATTCCATTGTACAGATACATGAGAAAAATGGTAAGTTTTATCCAATAAGTATTTATGAAGTTTTATGTAATGTGTCATTTGTTTTATTTTTGTTTTTGTTTTAATATCTTACCAAGTTATCTTTACCACAATGAAAACATTTAATTTGTGCTGCATTCAAAAATCCGTGGATGAATTGTTAAGACTGTGATTTTTAAAAATCTTTTTGCTCTGCATACTTGGTTAGGTGCCTTGAGTCAGGGTTCCAAGCAGAGGGATGAGTCATGCGGCCCACCTGAAAGGCGCCCTGGTAGAGTGGGAATGGGGTTACTGGGCACCACCCCACATCTAGAAATCTGTTAGGATTGAGTCAGTGCAATAAGGATCACAGCCAGCTATGTTGGAAATGTCTTCTGTGTACTAGTACTTCATCACCTTCAAAAAAATAAAATATTTTAAAAATACTTTAAAATATTTTGAAAAATACTTTTCATTAGCTTAATTGGCCCTTAAGTTCTGCTTGTATTCCTAGGGCACATGCTTTGAGGATTTTGTCTTTACATACTGAACTAAGAACCTAAACCTGGAAAACATTTTTAAGTGTCTTTGTTGTCACCCACCAGCTCTGAGGCCTTAAACAAACTATCTTCTAGCTTTATTTTCCTGAGTTGGTACAATGCCTTGGTGCCCAACCTATGATGGAAAGGAGGAGCGTACACAAAGCACTTTGTACCCAAGTGCTGATGGGGTAGGGAGTGACTGGTGCCCTTGGGTCAGTGTTCTGGGTTCCTGAGGGGAAGTGTTTATAGCAAGTGCTATTTATTTTGCTAGAAATATGCTAGTTTGTACCTTAAGGTTTGTGTTTTGTACTTTTATTTTAGTGGCAAAATCAACTTGGCACTTTTTAAGTGATTATTTCTGGAAATAGTATTAACAAATCAAAGTTTCATGCTTAAGAGGAAGATAATAAAATTTGAAGACAAGAGATAGGTACTGATAATAATTGTTTCTTGTGCACCATATTCATGAAATCTGAAGGGGCCTATACATTATAGACAGTCCTCATTTAACGACCAAATTCTGGTCTTGGGACTGGGTCATTAGAGTGGGTTAGTCACTAAATGAGGAATTGTGTATAGTATGTACATTACAGTATTCACAACAAAGAAATTGTCAAAGGAAACTCCAGCTTGATGCCATTGCTTTTATTTGCATAAAGCTATAGTACTGTATTATACAGTAAAACCAGTAAAAATTACAGTACTATATAAATAAGGTATACTGTACCAAAAAAAGATATTAAGGCTATAACAACAAAGTTAAAAAGATGGATAGTGTCCAAGTGGTGGGTCTTAAGCCTGGACAGTGATATGTGTGGACAAGTAGGTCATTAAATGAGGAATGCCTGTACTATAGAACTGTGTGTCTCAACACATTTTGGAATATTCCAAATCTGATATGTTTGACTACAATATAAATAATACCTAATCTGCCTTTACCATCACAATTTTTTCTCTCTCTTTTTATTTTTGGTAGTACCAGGGATTGAACCCAGGACTACGCACTGCATTCCCAGCCCTTTTTGTAGTTTTATTTTGAGACAGGGTCTTGCTAAGTTGCCCAGACTGGGTTCCGATTTGTGATCTCCTGGTCTAGCTGTCCACGTAGCTGGCGTTATAGATACGCACCACCTTGCCCTAAGCTTACTAAGTCAGACATTGCAACTTGTGTTTAAAAATGTGCTCAGGGGCTGGGGATTAAACTCAGTGGTTCTGATGCCTGCCTCGCAAGTACAAGGGCCTGAGTTCAATTTCTGTTACCTCTCTCTCCCCACAAAAAGTTCAGAAAATTTTGAAAGAGCAAGAGAGAGCAGGAAAATGAATGAGAATATGTGTGTATGAAAGTTGGGCCATGATGAAAGTGCTGTAGATTCAAAATCAAGAGGGATGGATTCTAATTTTTTACTTTTTAAAATCTTCATGTCATTTTAAATTGACAGATAAAATCATGTATTAGATTTAAAATGCTAAATCTAGCTGGATATTACCTCTCAGGTAGCAATTTTGTGGTGAGGACACTTGGCCACTCTCTTCTTCCTCCCTTTATACAGTACAGTGCAGCAGCACAGCCCACGTGGTAAGAGTCGGCTTTCCTGGGGCTTCTGCTGTCAGCTCTGGCATTAAGCCTGGTCACTTGGCTTCAGTGGCCCCCTTCCAGTTCCTTTTACTATAAATGTGATTTTGCTTGGGGCCTAGTTTACTGTCAGATACAAAATCGCTAAGGGAAATGTAGTGTCTAGTCTGATGGACCACACCATTATCTGAGCTCATGGGAAAAGTCAAGTACACTGTTCACAGGAAATACAGACCTTTCTATTGTGAATTTATCAGAGGGCTGTGCTAACCCAAGTGCAAGTTTAATTTCTAAAGGAAATTGAAGCACCAAACTGTGATCCTAGGCCATGGGTAATGTATCTTTAACTTTGTTTTCATTCTGTTTCAGGCTGGTACACTCCTCCAAAGGAAGATGGCTAAATATGTTGACTCTATAGCTGGACCAATGTTGCTTTAAAACAAACCTTTCCAACATGCAGCTGCAAGCTTTGAGTGCCGTGGCAACCACATGGAGTCTAGTTAACTCCTAGATCTTTAGTGGATAACTGACGCAGCCTCGGTTTTGGCCTTTCCACCTGCTCAGTGAGCAGGTGGGCCCTTACCGTATTCTTCCTGATCAATAATGCACCGCCACTCCTTGCCATCCCTTCCTTAAAAGGTGAAATCTTGAAGCAGGCAAGTCAGCATCAGGTCACCGAAGCTGCCATGTCACAGTCACCTCCCTAATATTGAGCCCATGGGTTACGAAGATTTGCAAAATACTGTTCCATTTAGAGCCAATAAAAGTTTCATTGATGCTCAATGTTGGTTTAGAAAATTTAGGTCTTCTAAACCCAAATTTTCCAGGTCTAAAACTGTTTTATGGTATTGCCAAATTGATGTCCAGAAACCTGCTCATGAAGCCGATCAAGCTGGTAACGGTCACGCGAAGCCATGGACTGTCTTGAGCTCTCATCCTAGTCAGCGGAGGTTCCCGCTCCAGCGCTTGGTCTCTCGAGGCTGAGGCTTGCTGGGCTCTCTGCTGTGGGTCCATTCAGTGTTTTTCAGAAGAGGAGCCATGGGGTAGAGCTGGAAGGTATTTAAAGTCATCATTTGACTGTTGCATTTATTAACGGGGTGCTGCAATTATTTGTAAGCTAGTATACTTATAAACTGATTTTCACAAAGACAGACTCCTTAAGCAAAAGTCACAAACTTAAGTACAAAATAATTTGGTGACCTTACAGATTTTTGCTCTACAGTAGTCAAAACAGTGGGCTTTACATTAAAAGTTAATAGGAGCTCCACCTATGTTAATTCCTTCCTAAGCCCTGATGAGATCAAGGTACTCTCCATCTTACTGCCTTACCTAAATCAGTCCTGTTTAGTAACTTTTTTGTAAACTCAAATTCAATTTAAAAAGTTCTAGCTGATAAGCACTTTTAAAAAGACATCCAGAAGCACATTTTTCTGCACAACACAATTGAAAAAATTTTCTTACGCATTTGCTTTAAGATTCAGTTCTTGCCTTGGTACCTCTGAGACTGGCATTTCTGCACTGCTGTGGGTGTTTGTTCTCGAGCCAGATTGGTGGCGAGCAGGGCAGGCAGAGGTTCTCTGGCATTCTGCTCACTTGCCAGTCGCTCAGAGAGCTCGTGAAGGGGTAGAGTTCTTAAAAGCAATGAAGTTCTCTGAGCCTAAGGCTAAACCTTGACTGTGGATGAGGGACAGCTCTGCACAAGGATGGCTGCACATTTGGCATGCTTTGTTTTTTGGATTTTTTCATTGCAGATTTATTTGGCAATGTACAGTAAATTTTGTAAACTTGCATCAAGTTTATGAATAAAGAACCATTTAAAAACTGCTTTGTCACCTTTCCCACACCCGAGCTGCTGTGCTTCAGGGCAGTAGGTGCTGCTGGCCTCTGGACTTTGTTTGAGGGCAGGTGTGGGAGGCTTGGCGGAAGGTGTTCACAGCTGAGTAGGAGCTCTTTCTCCACCCACCTTCATCTACACTCAGCTTCAGACTCCTCGGTGTACACTCAGCTGCCTAGAAGAACCTTATATATCCCTGGAGGCCTCGTAGACACCCCAGACCCATCAGGCCCAAGCTCTTCCACTGCGTGGATCTCCCCAGTACTGCGGCTCTTATGGCTTAAGTGCTGCATCCAGATGCCACCTCCACATCCCCGCACATCCCTTGCGTCAGCCCTTAAAGGGAGGCCTAAGGAAGAGTGAAGCATCAGCACCTTTTAGGTGTTTTCTTGGGGAATTCTAGGACTCCTGGCCACCCTGACACCCCTCTAAGGTTTTCTGGGTCTTGTTTCCGTAATTCTGAAACCTTTCCACCACCACGCCCCCCAGCAGTCGGTGGTCTATCAGTGCGGTATTGTTTCTGGTGTTTCCCGTGGTGACCGTTGTTACAAGCACTCTAGTGCCAGTGTCACTAAACGTAGAGCGCTGGACAGCCCGCAGATCCCAGCGCCAGGCCGGGCGGCGTATCCAGTGAGGCGAAGATGCGTCCTGGTGAGAAGCGTGCAAAAGCCCGGCGGGTGCTAAGACGAAGGCAACAGCAGCAGATCGGTCTGCACGCGCGGCGCGGCCCAGCCTATGAGAAGTTCGCGAAGGGAGGCCGCCGGTCCGTCTCCGCCAAGCCCCGCCCAGGCCCGGCCGGAAGTGGCGCGCCCGCCTGCGCAGTGCCCGCCCCCCGGCCTCGCGGCCTGTAGAGTTCCGGCCGTGGTGTCGTCGGGTATGGAGCCGGCTGGTGGCACGGACATCCCGGGCGCCTTCGTGCTGAGCAACCTGCCGGAGGTGGTGGAGCGCGTGCTCGCCTTCCTGCCTGCCAAGGCGTTGCTGCGCGCTGCCAGGTGAGGGTCGGGGGCGTCCTGCTCCGGGAGGCTTGCCGAGGACCTCGGGCCGCGTCCCCTCAGTCCGGCGCCGCCTCTCCTGGGGGCGGTGCTGGGGAGGCGCACGGGTGGGTGAGGACCGGGACCTGGGGGCAACCTGCCGCCGACCTCGCCCGGCTTCCCCGCTTTCCTGCAGCGTGAGCCGTCTGTGGAGCGCGTGTGCACGCCGCGTGCTGCGGGCCCAGAGCTCCGTGGCCTGGGTGTCCGTGGGCCCGGCCGACGCCCTCCCGAACACCGCTCCGGACGGGCATCGACTGCTGCACGCTGTCGCCGAAGAGCTCGAGGCAAGTGGGGCGCGGGCGGGCTCATGCGTGTTCGCTCAGTAGGTCGCTTCTTAGGATTCTGTGAACGAAATGAAAGGTGTCCTTCATAGAATGTTGCGATAACAGCTTGCTCGGTGCAGCTGCAACGTGTTGGTGGTGTGTGTGGAATATTTTCCTGGCGAAGTCCTCATCGGAAGCGCGCACCTAGGCAAGCCCTCTGCACGCAGCAGTCACTTGCGTTTCCATTGTTCCGCCTTGTGGAAACGCTAAGGTTCACAGGTGCATCCGATTTTAATCAACATACAGTTCCAGCTTCCTCTCTCCACCTTTTGGGGCAGGTGAAATCAGATTCACTATGCCGCGTGTGTTTAGGTAGCAGGTCCACGCGCCATCTGCTTCGGTGTCTGGCTGCTGCTTCTTCGGTTTCCTGATGGCCATCCCGAATCCAAGGGCAGACTTGTGAAAACTTCCTTCCCTGGGTTTCGGCCCAAATTCTGCTCTTTCCAAAAGCTGTCATTTGGGAAAAAATTCAAAATGCAAGCAAAGGTTTTCATGAAAGAGTTCTTTTGAATATCATTTATAATCATGCATAATTAACTGCTGAGTATTTTAAAACAAATTATTAAATGATAAACTTCAAGGTGCATTTCAGGAAAAGAGAAATTAGTGATAATGAAAATGCAGATGATGAGATTACATTAACTACAATCTGGACTATCCGAAATACAAGCCAGGTGTGGTGGCTCAAACCTGTAATCGCAGTACTTGGGAGGCAGAGGCAGGAGGATTGCTGTGAGTTCGAGGCTGACTTGGCTGAATCACTGAAAGTTTCCTTTGGGGAAGAGAATTGTGTGCCTTTTTTTTTCTTAAACTTAAAAAAAAAGTGATAGTTTTCAATTTTTGGTCACAGCTGGCATTGATTTATGGAGCTTTATAGTTTGTACACCGTAGTACTGTTCTAGCCAGTGTTAGGTGTGGACCGCACCTCTGGCACATACTGGTTGTGTGACTTTATGAAAGTTCCTTAATCTCTCTCAGCCTCAGATTCTATCACCTAAAAAAATTACCTATACCATTATGGAGTTGTCAGAGGGGTGAGAAAGTGAAAATGTGCATGTAGCACATTATCTGTAAAAGAGATAAATGCTCTCAGTACGTGTCATTGCTCTTAATATCGTTGCTAACATTCACAGAATATCCTTGGAAAAGTTTTATATATTGTACTGCCAGTGAGTCACAAGCGTATGAACCATGCATGTTGGGTTTTTTTTGTTTTTGTTTGTTTTGTTTTTTGTCTCTATTATTACCAAGTGGACTAAAGAGCACTAAGCACTTTCTGAAATGGCTCTTCATTTGTCCATCATGGGTGGAAAAGTCCTTGCTGTGCTGCATTGTGCTTTGAGGGTTCTCATTCTGATATCATCTTTGCTGCTTCCTCTGAGAATTATCAAAGCAGTTGCCTTTCAGGAGGTGCCAGAAAAGAGAACAATACAGTCTCAGCCCTGGACTTGAAGTATTTGTTAGTGAATAGGAAACCAAAAGCCTGGTGGTGTTATTCTGCTGGTCTAGGGCAAAGTCTGCAGCAAGGCCTGGCCTCTCGCCGTCACCTGCTCTCTCTCACTGGGCACTGCATACTGAGGTGGCGAGGTCAGGAGGCGGCTGATGAGGCACAGTCTTAGTCCTGATGTTTCTAGAATGTTCTGTGTTTTCAAAAGATCCTGGAGACCCATGTTTTAAGTAAAAATTTTGGGGAATTAAATTTGGCCACCAATTTTCATTTTTTTTTTTTTTTTTGAGACAGGGTCTCGCTTTGTAGTTCAGGCTGGCCCTGAGCTCAGCCTCAAACTCACATCACAGCTATCCTCCTGCCTCTGCCTCCCGAGTGCTGGGATTACAGGTGTGAGCCACCATGCCTGGCACTGTGGTATGTGGTACTGATTGCTGCTGGAGGTGACTCTCCACGCCCAGTATTGTATGTGGCTACTGGGTTATTGAACCCGGTCCTTGTGCTTGCAAGACTGGCGCTGGAACCACTGAGCTAAATCCCTGGCCCTACTTTTTTTTTTTTTAAGTTACTTGTATTCTAACCAGCCAAGAGGCCACAAGTCTCCATGCTGTCTCAGTGTCTTGTTACACATAATACTGTTTAGAATGGAGTCTGAACCATTGAGCACTGCCCGGTTTAGAATGGAGCAAATTCTCATCTAACTCATGCAAACCATTGCCATAGGGCAAGCACTCTGCACCATTCCAGCAGTGGGGACAGTGCCCTGTTCTTCCATGTGACCCAGGCTCTGTGGCTCTTGTCTGTAATGTGAAGTGAGGGAGGAATTGATGTCTGCAGGGCCCTACTCTGAGGGGAATCGGGGAACAGTGGGAATGACTGAGCTCTAAAGATGGCAGGGATATGGTTGCAGTACAGAGGCAATGCGGAAACAGATGTTAGAGGGAAGGTGTCTCTTACATTGAATAGTAGCAGAGCAGCAGGACACCTGTGGAAGTGGGGATTGCCACTGTTAGTAAACTGAGGGTCCCAGGAAGAAGCCAGTGGATGAGACTGGAAGTAAAGGATTGGGGGGCAGTGAGGAGAGGGATGACACAGCCCAGGTCTGCACCTTCTAGGGATGAGAATCTTCTGTAACCATGGTGTTTATTCATGCAAGACAAGTGGCACCTTTTGCTGGCACATCTGTTTTTGTTCTAAGCTTAAATTACCATGATGGAAATGAGTGTTCCGAGGGCTGGGATGGTTTGAACTTGAAGGAAGCATGAGTGCCCGGGTGTAAGTTGGAAACATGTGGCCTGAGTGGGATTTGAAGCATCGGTCTCAGACGCCAGCACTGAGCAGCAGTGACTGAAGGAAGATGGGATCAGTCTCTGGGCTAGGGAATTAGGGAACCGTGTGATTCATGGCACCCGATGCTGATTGTTTTGATTGCAGAATGTTCACATCTTACCAAGGACAGTTCTGTATATGGCCGATTCAGAAACGTTTATTAGTCATGGGCAGCATCGGGGCCATGTGAAATGTAAGTATAAAAAAAGATTGTTTCTTCCCCCCATTTCTTTCTGACTCTTCAGGTTGTATATCACATGGTCCTAGAGTTGCTAACTCTTGAGGTTCCCAACCTGCCATGTGTAGGAATCTGAGCTTCAAGGAACCATGGGTACTGCAGGCAGTCTCTAACCTGGCAGTGTAACTGGAAGAAAAGGTTTTTTGCAGAAAGATCCTCCTCTCACTTTGAAATATGGTGGTCCTCCAGGCATTGCTTTTTACTCTCTGAGCAAGATGTATGACCTGAGCTATTCCTGCCTCTTAGTGCTGCATTATGGGGGCCTGTTTCCTAAATGCCTGGCTCAGCTTGCCAAGGGAAAGGCAGCTGAATACCATGAGGCATTGCGGCCAGGAGCTGGGCTCCCATGGGTGATGCTGGTGCAATCTGACTCAGTTGCGATGGCCCGATGCAGTTCAGCTGAGATGTTGCTTGAACAGATGGACAAGACACACGAAGCCTCACATGGAGTTGTTGCTGTTAAGTTTGCTGTCACTGGGGTGCAAACAGAACAGCAGAGGTAGACTAATGATGCTGAAGATCAGATTTAGAATTTAAATACAAAGCAGAAGCCCAAATAGGAAAGCTGCTCATCGAATTTTTGGATTTTTTATAAAGCATGATGGTGTCTTAATATTTGCTCTTTTTTTTTTTTTTTTTGCATTGTTAGATCTGACCTTAAGTGGATAAAATTTAGTAATTTTGCTCCTGTTATTACAGCAAGAAAAAGGATGAGCATGGAAACAGCAGTTGCCCTCGAGAAGCTGTTCCCGAAACAGTGCCAAGTCCTGGGGATTGTGACCCCAGGAATTGTAGGTGAGAGAAATCAGCAATTTGATCGTTTCCTCCCTGCTTTAATATGGGGTCCTGTAGTTTGGTGAGTTTTTCGTGGCTGAGAAGCACATATATTTTTCTGGTCATTGGCACAGCATGACACTGACTCCTTATGTGTTAAGTGGTTGTTGTTGGGATTTTAAACCTCAAAGATACCTTGTGAAGCAGATGTGCCTCTGTTTCTCTGGCAGCTGTTTTGAGGAGGAGAATCTTCGTCTGTCCATATTGGGAAGGATCTGTGGCATTTTGAGGTCCTGTCTGTGACTAGTGGGTGGGGTGGGGTGGCCTGGGTCTGAGCCAGGATGATCCTTTCTGCGATCTGTTGGTTGCTACCAGTGTGAGACTGCTGTGTGCATGTTTGGTTGCTTGTAAAATTGCTGCTGCTGCTTCTGCTGCTGTGATTTTGGATTCTTCTCTGTGTAGGTGGTGGATGGGAAGCAGGTATGTGGAGGTGGTATAGCGCAGTGATGCATATGGTTGGCCTGGGACTCAGTGCCCCTTGGTGTCTCTGTGATTAGGGCAATTCCTGGTTGCTGTGGACGGTCCCCATCTCATGGGGAGTAAAAGAGTGACTCATGGGGAGTCCGCAGAAGGGCAGGCAGTAGATGGAAGCTGCTGTTTTCTTTGTTCAGTCTCTGTCGTGCTCCATACTCCACAATTAGCATTTTAATCTTCACTGAAAACTTGCTTGGAGTGGGGACTAGGATCATGTCCAGGGCCTTGCACAGACTTGGTGAGCATTCAGCAAGTGCCTGTCCTCTGTGACTCTGAGCAACTTGGATGGTGAGGCAGAGGACTTTGAGCCCTGCAGTGAACAGGGTCAGATGCTTCTTGGTAGGAACAGCTTCCTCTCCAGGTACCCGCTCGGCTGTTTATGTAGTTCACTTCTTTTGGATTAAGAAAAAGACAGCAGCAACTATGGTTTTTGCCAAACCTGTTAACTGTCATTAAATGATTGGTCTGGTTTTCCTTGTATTAGTTTCCAACAAATGCTTACGTGGGATCCTAGCCTTCCTTCCTGATGTTGCTTTCCCGTCTCTGCACTGTGGCTGGCGGCGCTGTCGCTTCTCCAGACATGGCCTGATTTCTCCTTTGGAAACTTTCTGCTGGGGAGATGAGGGCTGGGCACCAAGGGCCCCACTGTGGGAGGATGGATTCTTCATCTGAGCCTGTCTTCAGACTTGCCTGATTGCGCAGCCCTTTGGGCTTTGCCTCAGCCTGGGTCCTCTTTTATTTCTTGATGTCACCTCCCCAGGCAAGTAGCCTTTGGTGTTTTCCTGGCCCCTCCTCAGCTTTTTCATGTTTCTGGCCCCTTCCTGGTTCCTTTTTCTCAGATCTCGTTATAGTGAATGCTTTTCTAAAACAGCCATTCACTCCTAGTCCATCTTCTTTTAGGTTGGAAAATTTTCAAGTTTGAGAAAATTTGTTCATTTTTGCAAGTATAGATGTCAGTCTTCTTACTTGAGATAAACTTGTCCTCCAGTTGAATGCAGCTCTTTGGTATGCAATGTCCCGAATGTTAACAGGTTTGTATCCCCCTGTAGCTACCACGGAGGCAGATTGTTTCCATGACTGGGACAGTCCTTGCCTGTCTCAGTCTTGGTAATCCTCGCTTTTGAAAACCCCTGTTCTGATTGTGGGAGCGCAGAGTAGTTGCGAGTTGCTGAATGTCACATAAATGGACATGGTCTCTTCTTGTTCCTGGGCTCTTTGACTCAGTATGTTTTTAACGTGTTTGAGACATTCATGTATGTTAAGTGTATCGGTGATTCATTTAAAAACCATTTTCATAGTCACAGATTTAGCTCAGTGTCACCGTGCCTACCTCACAAGTGCAAGGCCCTAAGTTCAGTTCCCAGTACCCCCCCAAAAAAAGAACATCCAAAATTAAAAACTATTCTCAGGTTGTATTTTATTATAGAAGTAGATCACCACTTGTGTTGCAATTCTTTTTTGACGGACCTCATATTGTTTCCAGTTCCTAAGTATAAAGAATGAAGTTATGAGGAACATTTTCCCCTGTGGAAGTTTTTATGACATCATAGCCAGTCACCACGCAGCAGAATTGCCTGATTTCATTGCTGGTGTACATTTAACTCAAACTGCTAGTTTCTAAACTTGCACCTACTCCATGTCCACACACCAGTGTTGTTGCTCTTCCTAATTCAGTAGTTTCAGTTTGAATTTTCCTGCTGACTCATGATGTTGAATACCTTTTCTTCATGTATTTCTTGGCTATCTGTGAAATGCCTGAGTCTTTCACTGATTTTTTAAATTGCAGTACTTGGTTACTGCTGAGTTGCAGGTGCACTCGTTTTGTATTGTGATAGGTGTCTTACTGGGTGGAGGCATATTTTCTGTTGGTCTGTGGCTCATTTTTCATTTTAACAGTGATGTTATGATCAGAAATCATTTTTAAAGAGAAATTCAGTTTATCAGTTCTTTCCTTTATGGTTAATATTTTTATGTCCTATTTACAAAATCTTTGCCCACCCCAAGGTCACAAGGTTCTTAGCCTTCTATGAACTGTGTGGTTTGAGCTTTTGTTTAGAATTAATTTGTGCATGTCTGTAAGGTAGGAGTTTGAGGACAATATTTTCTATATGTTTGCCTAATTATTCCATTACTATTTATTGAAAGCTTTTCTTCACTTGTTAAAATGTCTTGTCAGTTTTATAAGAAATAATTGTGTGTTTGTGAGTCAGATTTTTGGGTATTCTATTTGTCTAACTTATGCTAGACCATATTAACCTTGTTTACTATAGATCTTTTTTCTTTTTTTAAAGATTGTTGGGCTGTCTGGTCCTTTGTGTTTCCACATATATTCAGCTTCTCTATTTCTTTGAGAAAGTCTGTTACAATTTTAATTCAGATTGTCTTGCAGCCTGGTATGCATATTTTAAAAACTGCTTTTATGTTTTCATATTATTTTGTGGGAGAATAGACCTTACAATCCATATTTTATTTCCATTTCTAAATTCCAAACATATGTTATTTGGTTTAATCTCAATATTACTTTTTTATTTTGCCCTAGTTTTGTTTTCTAAAAGGCCAAATACATATTTTTGAAAAGGCAATTTTTGTCTTACATAGTAAGTGTACTTACCAACCCATTCTGTGTGGGGAGAACATTTGTAAGTCCAACAAAGTGAGTCTTAGCTTTTGACACAAATATACAGTGTAAAGGGTGAAAAAAGCAAATACAGACAGGTCAACAAACTGTTTTTACTTTTAGAGTTACCTTAACAGGCAGCCCAGTACAGTACAGTAATAGTACAAGACCTGGCACATAGGGGATTCATGGAGCAAACTGCCAAGATGAGAGTAACTAACTGGAGAAGGAGGGTAGATGGGAGATGCTGCCGCTGAAGGATCATTAGCAAAGGCAACAGAGAGCAAGATGGAACTGCACTCCCACCTGATGTTGATGACGCAGGTTTTTTGATGGACTCAGTTCTGTCTACCTACTTAAAAATGATCCAGCGAAGTCTGAGTAGTATCTCTTTTTTTCTTATCATAAATATCTTTATTTTTTTTTGTTTGTTTTGTGATACTGGGGATTGAACTCAGGATGTTGCCCTTGGCAGGCAGGCACAGTGCCATCGAGCTACATTCCTGGCCCTGATCATAGATAACTCTGTAGCACTGGATAACATTTGAAATGGCTGCTACAACTTTGTGTTTCGTTCTACACTTGGGTTCTGTGCTTTAAAAACAGCCCTTCTTCAAGGAAAGAAGATCCCCTTGGCATTTCCTGTGTTGTGATCTCTTTGGTTCTTCAGTCACGTCTCCTCTTGGCTCTCTCATCTTTTCACTGTGTCCTCATTGGTGTGCACCTACCAAAATGTCAGTCTTCCTGTAGAATAATTTTTAATAAGAAATTTTGACAAACTAATTATAACAACTCAAAACAAAGAATGTATTGCCCAGGCTCTTGCAAATTTAGCTTGTTTTGGGGCTGGGGAGTTAGCTCAGTGGTTCTGGCGCCTGTCTTGCAAGCGCAAGGGCCCGGGTTCGATTCCCCGGTAACCACATGCCATACTGGGCGTGGAGACTCACGCCCAGCAGCAACCAGTACCACATACCACAGTGCCGGGCGTGGTGGCTCACGCCTGGAATCCCAGCACTCGGGAGGCAGAGGCAGGAGGATTGCTGTGATGTGAGTTGGAGGCTGAGCTCAGGGCCAGCCTGAACCACAAAGCGAAACCCCGTCTCAAAAAACCTAAAAAAAAAAAAAAAATTTTAGCTTGTTTCTGGGCTAGCAATTATTTTCCGTTTTGTGTTCATGGCTATCACCCTGTACTTCCTAGAGGTCCCTTTCACATTGCCACTGCGTTTCCTCCGCTGCTGGGGCTCTAATTGTGCACTGTACTACTGTACTATCGCACTGTATAGTCAGGACATGGTAGCACAGCTGCGACACACATGAGCTACTTCCGGGATTGCTCACATCTGCCAGTGTTAGCAAGGTGAAGTCTGTTGGCATCTGAAAATTTGCAGCTTAAATGTTTGTTAGGGGACTTACTGTACTAGTAATGATCACTTATTATTATTATTATTACTATTTTTTTTTTTTTTTTAGGTTTCTTTTTTGAGACAGGGTCTCGCTTTGTAGTTCAGGATGGCCCTGCGCTCAGCCTCAAACTCACATCACAGCAATCCTCCTGCCTCTGCCTCCCAAGTGCTAGGATGACAGGCATGAGCCACCACGCCCGGCACTGTGGTATGTGGTACTGATTGCTGCTGGGTGTGAGTCTCCACACCCAGTATTGTATATGGTTACCAGGGATCGAACCCCGGCCTTTGCGTTTACAAGACAGCTGCTGGAACCACTGAGCTAACTCTTGGCCCTGATCATTTATTATTAAATAAGAAAAATATTGGTATAGCTAAGCAAAAATAAAGACTTAAGTAATGCAGGTTAACCACTCAGTTAACGTTATGATGTTAATGTTTCTGTACACTGTGTGAACCCGGACGTGACTAACTGCCGGCCAGGCTGTCTGGGCTGGTGTCATAGGGTACTGCACACGGAAGGTTGCACAGCATAGACACCCCTTATCAGTGTGGAGGCTGTAAGTCCAGGACCAACACAAGCTTCTCCTGAGCCTGTATACAGCCTTTGCTGTGTCTTCACACAGCCCTCTGCAGACAGGTGCCATTTGTGTACCTGCAGCTCTTCTTAGAAACAGCAATTCCTGGAGTTAGGGCCCACCCTGTGGCCTCATTTAATTGTAACTTTCTCTGCAAAGGCCTTCTCTCCAGTGGGGGATGGGGCCAGCCTGTGAATTTGAGGGTTTAAGGACTACAAAGTTCAGCCTGTAACATCTGCCTGTAAAATTCATGGCACATGATAAACATTTCCGTGTTAGGTTAAACACATGTCTTATGTTGCCATGCCTGCCTTCTGTAATAATAGCAATGTAACTTTTCATCCAAATGCCAGGATAGGAGATTCAGGTTTTCCCTTTTTACTTTCTATTAGAATTCTGTGATAAAAATAGTTGTGAATATACATACTTTGTATAATTATCAGATGTTTCTAGGATAAATTTTTAAAGTGCTGTGAAAATGCATATGCATCCTTACTATTTTGTTTGAAAAGCTTCAGATCATGGGAAGGTTGAGGAGATACTCAACTAGAACTAGATATTAGACTGCCGTTTTCATCTGGGGTGGGTGATTTTGTAAAGTGCCACATTTGGTTTCCCTTCTTATTCCCTTCACTTCCCTGCATTCTGAAGCACTTGGAAGTTGCAGGCCTTGTGACAGTCACCCTGACAACGTCAGCGCTGAAGAAACTGTGCACCAGTAGTCATTGTTTAGTGCCCTAAACTGCAGTTATCTATGGTGGGATTGGTTAATTTATGTCATTACCTAATTAAATTCATTTTTATTGAGTCTGTTCACAAATTTTTTTTTTTTCCTAGTGACTCCAATGGGATCAGGTGGCAGTCAACCTCAGGAAATAGAAATCGGAGAATCTGGATTTGCTCTGTTATTTCCTCACATTGAAGGAATAAAAATTCAGCCCTTTCATTTTATTAGGCAGCCAAAGAAGTTAACACTAGAAAAACATCAGCTCACTGAAGTGGGTAAGTTTCTGTCACTGGTTTCATTGCACATTTTGCTCACTGACCTTTCACTTCTGGCTGCCTGGGAGGACTGGAGTTAAGTCCACCTGTGCCTGGCGACATGGCCCATCAAGGTGGTGATTAGCAGAGGCTAGTTCACACGTTTGCCTTAAAGCTGGAGAGGATTGGAGATAAAAAAAATTTTTCATTAAATGCTCTTAATAATAAATTCGTTTATATTCTGAATTTTGAAGGAATTCTTGGTCTTTGAATAGATCCTTGTTTTGTTTCCTAAAACTGAAGTGCTTTTTTCAGGAAGTTTTAAAAATATAGATAATTTATTTTAAATATTTTCAAAGAAATAAGTTGATCATAGGGACTAGGAAGATGGGAAGAGGCATAGCAGTCTTACAGTGTTAGGAAAGGTGAGAGTACAGCAGGAAAGCTGGTGTTACATGCAGACACCTGAGACTAGTTGAAAATGTTGGGAGGTGAGGGGTTGCGTGGTATCATTTTGGGGACAGGCGTACCACAGTAAGTGTAAGAGAGCTGCTGGAGCACAGCAGGGTTACTGTCACTGTTGGCCTCCAGGCCTCCCTGGCATTGGCAGGTGACACAGCTGAGCTTCCAGCTGAGGGGCTCTTCCCCAGCAGGACTAGAGGCCCAGGTGGCATCTGCTTTATTGGTCAGGAAAAAAGGAGGGCCCACATGGGCTGGGGATTTGGCTCAGTGGTTCCGGCGCCTGTCTTGCAAGCGCAAGGACCCGGGTTTGATTCCCGTTAACCACGTACTATATTGGGCGTGGAGACTCACGCCCAGCAGCAATCAGTACCACATACCACAGTGCCGGGCGTGGTGGCTCACGCCTGTCATCCCAGCACTCGGGAGGCAGAGGCAGGAGGATTGCTGTGATGTGAGCTGGAGGCTGAGCGCAGGGCCATCCTGAACTACAAAGCGAGACCCTGTCTCCAAAAAAAAAAAAAAAAAAAAGGAGGGTCCACACGAGTGTAGATTTTAACCATGCTTGACAACGCAGGACAGAGTGAGCGTGGCTGTGGATGGGGAGGGTCGCAGTGACATGGAGCAGGAACAGTAGCCCCCGGGTTGCATGGGAGAGGGAGTATGTGGCAAACTTGAGCAGGTGCTTTGGTTGGTGGGTCAGGGTCCTATGAGAATGCAGGGGTGCAGGGCAGGTTCCCCAACTTCCCTGACCTGTTCCTCCTGTGTAAAGTGAAAGCAGCTACATGCAGGTCTCAGTACCAGGCCCTGAGTGAACAGTGCACCAGGGCGATGGGACTGGAGGAAATCAGCAGATGGTCAGTGCTTTGTGGGGGGCAGCAACCTGGCCATGCTGTTCATCCGGGAGGTGTGAGCCAAGATGTGCAGTGGGAGCAGCAGGGCTGGGAGGAAAATTGGAGCCTATTCAGGCTTTGCCGAAGGCAGTGAGGCTGTCACTGTGTCTGGAGAGGTGGTGGGGCTCCCAGGGCGGTTCTGTCTTCTGTCCCTCGGGTCCTGATGCACAGCATTGGCAAAGGCTAGAAGGTTCTAACGGGTTTGCATTTGTCAGATTGAAAGAAACACTGCCTGGAGCTGAAGAAAGCATCCATTCTGTGACTCAGTTGTTACTTATGTTAGACCAGTTTGTATTTGGTGCCAAATATGGACCTGGGGACAGTGAGGGAAAACAGCCCCAGACCTTTAAGGAGATCGAAGCACGTGCTCTTGGCACGTTGATGACCGCATGCATCTCAGGGACTAGCGCACATACATAGTGTTTGGTCATTTTTGTTGCCTGTACCCCCAGTCTGTTCTCCCTTTTCACAGATCCTCTTCTTGTCTCTACAAAGTCTACCTTTGTTTCCTTCTACCTTTTCTTTTGTGCTTTACTTTATTTTCTTGAGTTGAGAGAAATTCTGTTTACCCTTCTGCGTCTGATTTAACTTAACACTGGTCTGCTGGTGTGTCCATTTTCCTACAGATGACCCACATTTACCCTTGTTTATGGCCAAGTAGAACTTGGTTTTCTTTACTCCTTTATCTGCTGGTAGACATAGGCTACTTGCGCAGTGTAGCCATTGTGAGATGTGCTTCTGGAAAAACAGTAATGGCAGGATTGACCAGGGTGTAGCTTTCCTATAGCGCCCTCTTGTGAGTTGTCACCATCAGCAGCTGGGGCTTACTCTGAAGCGTGGCTAGAAGCTGATCTCATCTTCATGAGCTGCTTTGTGTCCTAATGTATATCTCCCTGAGTAGACTAGTTGAGGCTGTGACGAAGGACGTGCGTGCCCTGCGGTCCTAGCCTGCATGCCGATGTTAACAGTGAGATTCCAGTCCTCTTAGGGTCCCTTGGGGGCAGGTGTTGATGCTTTTTGAAGGCCAGAGTATGAACACTTCCAGTTTTACCAGCCCTGTAGCCTCAGCAGCTCCTGTCAGCTCTGCTGTTGGGGCACAAGTGCGGTTGCTGGTTGCAGGTACAGGGAGGGGTGGCTGGCCCACAGGAGGACGGGAGCTTGGTCAGGGCTCCTCTGCCTGACAGCGCTTAACACAATAACTAAGATCTGGGATGAAAAGCCCACAGTGAGCAAAAAGCAGGGCCAGATTGTGACAGAACTATAAGTTATCGCAAGAGGAGGCCTCATACTGGATGGTGTTTGCTGGGCAGACCTTGGGTGTAGGGCTGTGGTGTCGGGTCTAGTAGCAGTGCGTACACGTTCACACATACACTGTTAAATTTTTTTTGGAGAAATCTTAACTCGGGGCTGGTGTAGAGAACGAGGTGGTTGAGCTGTGCAATACTGTTTACTGAGATAAAGGGTGGACAAAAAGGACTTGTCTGTTTCTGAATGCAGTGGGTTTGAGACGGAGGAGGAGACTATGAGTATCGGCCTGGCGCTCCAGAGAGCCACCTGGACACAGTCTGCCAGAGGGGACCACTGGGAAACTTAGCCGCTGCCTGTACGGCAGTGTGTGCTGGAGTCCTAGGCTGGTACTTAATCCCTGTTTCCCTCCCCCTGTGTTACATGGAGGGCCTGAGACTGCCCACCCAGGAGGTCCCCGAGTCATTTCCTGGCTTTCTTTTGAATAGTGTGCCTGTTCTGGCCTGTCATTGCTGGGATTGGCAGTTGTGTTTGTTAAATAAAAACTGTTGTATCTGTGGGCCTGTTCCAATTCTGAAAATTGGTTTTAAAGAAAACTCTTCTCTGAGAACCAGTGAGATTAGCACAGAAGAGGATGACAGGCTTTCCACAGTGGTCAGCCCTGGTGCCGACTGATGTCGACCACTGGTCCCTCATCTCACTCGTGCATCCCGTTTGCTGCCCGTACCACCTCCTCTGGTCTGCTAGGGAGGAAGTCAGTAGCTGAAAGTGGTTTGGAGTTGGTTTTCTTCCTGTCCAGAGCCAGATGTTTGATGCTGCTGGCAGATTGCAAGTGCATGTTCTGTAAGCAGAGTGCCAGAGGTTCAGGGCGTGGCCTGGCCGCAGGGGAAGCTGCCTTCTTGGGTCCTGTCATCCCTGCGGTCAGCTGCAGCTCGGGACACGGCTGCTTCTGCACTGTGGTGCGGTGGTTGTATTGTTTTTCAGTTGTCATCTAAGGTTTTTTATTTGGCAAATGTACTGGAAATTGAACCTGGGCCTTTGTACTGAGCTCCACCCCCAACCCCTCTTGCTAAAATTTTGAGAAAGTCTTGCTAAATTACTAAAATTGCTGAGGCTGGGCTCAGACTTGTGATTCTTGTGCCCTAGCCTTCCAAAATTAGGGGTTACATGCATGTATCTTTTTAATAGAACAATATTAATCGCAACTAAGATTTTGAGTAGTATTAAAGTTTATAAAAATGAAGAAATTGTACCTCACCAGCACCGCCATTAGTGTAACCTTTTAAGGGTGTCCTTAATTATTACCCTTTGCTTCTGTGCAGGTCTTCTAGATAACCCAGAGCTGCGTGTAGTCCTCGTGTTCGGCTATAACTGCTCTAAGGTGGGAGCCAGCAGTTACCTGCAGCGCGTGGTCAGCACTTTCAGCGATATGAACATCATCTTGGCTGGAGGCCAGGTGGACAGTCTGTCGTCACTGACCTCTGAGAAGTATGTCTGTGCCTCAGGGAAATGGTGGCAGATTTTCTTTTGGGTTAAGACTTTAAAGAATTACGAATGTACTACCTCCTTTTGCACCTGGCATAGGTTAAAGAGCTCAGCAAGAATTTTTTCTTAGCCTCTGCTCTTGGTTTTCAGCATTGCTTATTGAGCTTTCCAGGGACAGCTCTGATATCTTGACTTCAGTATATCACGGCTGAGGTTACACTGAAAGCAGAATACTTTTTATTCACGTAAAGGTGGATTTAGAAATCAAGAGCTAAGGTTCAGACAGAAACCAAGTCAGGTGTCCTTGAGGAGGCTGGGTTGCAAGGGACAGTGTTGAAGGTGAAGCAGCTTGTTCTGCACAGTATTTGGCCTGCTTGCTGCTGGCGTCTGTCCCTGACTCGGGCTGTACCTGAGGGAGGCTATTTGTGGAGCTTATCAGTAAGCAGGGAGCCCTGGAGACTACTAGCAAGTGCACAGAAGTCCCAGTTGAAACCAGGTTAGCCGCTGAGGACCTTGGGTCTGAGAGGAAAACTGCAGCTGTCCCAGAGGTTCCTGAGCAACAGAGGGAAATTCTGCTGTCTTGACCAGACTGCAGCGACTGCTGTATTTCCTTTTTACCTGTTTCTTCTTTGAAGAAAGTCTATGTATGGTTGAAGTGTATCTTTATTGGAAACCTAGTGGGATTGAAATCTCCTGTGGCATTTCTCAGATCTGTTTGGTCACAGATCCTTTTTATGAAGCATCTTAAAGACACTTCACTGGCACATTTTTAGAAATTCTGTATTGGATCTTTGAGAGGCATTTTTAAGCTCAAAAATTAGACTTTGTTTTTTGTTGTTAAAGCTTTTGGTTTCTTTGATAACAAGTTAATCTTCTGTCTTAAGCCATTCTTCTTCCTCCCCCGAATCTCCAGTGCTGATTCCCTTTCCATCTTCTATGAAAATATACGAGTCTCTAAAAGGAAGGAGTCAAACCCCTACCCACCTCACCCCACCTATAAATACTGGTACCAGTTTTCTCAGGGTGTGTGTAGGATGTTAAGATGAGTGACAGAGAGGAAGGGAAAGTCATCCCATCGCTGACTCTTGGTAGTCAGCATTTATAGACCAAGGAAGCAATCAGTAAGTCAGGGTTCCTGGATTGCCAGTGGAGAGGGAGACAGGAGAGCTAGGCAGTGGGTGGCAGGCACTGGGCCTCACAACAGGCTTGGGCTTGGGACTATGTACAGAGAGCGCAGTGATGATTTCTCACTCAGATGTATCTGAGATGCTCACTTATTTGGTATCACCCACTTTTTTTTTTTGAGACAGGGTCTCGCTTTGTGGTTCAGGCTGGCCCTGAGCTCAGCCTCCAACTCAAATCACAGCAATCTTCCTGCCTCCGCCTCCCGAGTGCTGGGATTACAGGCGTGAGCCACCACGCCCGGCACTGTGGTATGTGGTGCTGATTGCTGCTGGGTGTGAGTCTCCACACCCAGTATGGTACGTGGTTACCAGGGGATTGAACCCGGGCCTTTGCGCTTGCAAGACAGGTGCTGGAACTGCTGAGCTAAATCCCCAGCCCGCACTTTTTTTTTTTTTTTGAGACATGGTCTCGCTTTGTATCCCACTTTTTTTACCTAATATGGAAAAATAGATCCCTTAAAACTATACAACATGTAGACGTGAATGGCATATTCATACTTATCAGTGGGCAAGGAGCCACTGAATCAATCCCTGTGTTTCAGTGTTCAAATCACTCCCCCTGAAAAAATAATTCTTTGAAACCAAAGATTGACAATTTGGAATACGATTTTCTTTTTGATTAGGACAGAGTAGCTAGGAATTGAAACCAAGGATATAACGCTGAGCTATATCTGTAGCCCCTTTTTATTTTGAGACAGGATCTTGGAAAGTCACTAAATTTCTAGGCTGGGTTTCAGCTGGAGATCCTTCTGCCTCAGGTTCCTAGAGAATACCTAACACCCTGCTTTACAACATGGTATCCAAGAGATGAGAGCTCATAAAGTTAAGAGGACTTTAAAAATGGGATTCTGACAATCTGTTGTTGGTTTTGCTCTAATATTCTTGGCTTCTTAACCTTTTTGAGTTTTAGTTTCTGCCTTTGTTGTGAATCTTGCCCACTGTATAGAGTCAGATGTTGAGAAACATGATAGAAATAAAGGTATTTGCTTGTTTCTCCCCCAGTGGGTGTTTTCCTGTACAGTGCTTTACAGCTGTGACTAGCAGTATATCACTGCAATTTTAAAAAACAGGTCAGTAGAACAATAATGTGCTTGTCCATCTGGTCTTTTCTTACTATCATATTAAAGTAATAAGACAAAATAGTAGTATAATTGTATTTGTTTACCAGCCAAACATAAAACTTCTGAAGTTTTAGAAATCATCCTCTTTCAGAATTTGATAACTGAAGGTAGTATGGGGAAGACCCCTTGTAGTAAGAAGGTTCATTAAGTAGATAACTTTCTGTGTATGAATAAAACTGTAAGCTTCCTTTTAAGAAAGAAAAATTATTCTTTCTGCTAGAAGTCTTTATGAAGGTATGTGGTCTCTTTGTGTTTGTGGTGGGAAATTTGTTGTCTTAAGCTGCCCACTGCATTCTCTAAATGTATTAGTTTTTTAACCCTACAGATTTTCCTGTCCAGAGAATATGTCTCAGACTAAGCACAGGCTAACGGCAGCACCTTCCCCAGCAATGAATCTAGTCAGTTTTTGTTTGTTTTTATTTTTTTTTCATGGTTAATTGCAGCTTTTCCAATTTATTTTCCAGGAGTCCTATAGATATCAATGCCACTGGCGTGGTTGGATTGTCCTTCAGTGGGCTCCACATCCAGAGTGCCACTGTGCTCCTTAACGAGGACGTCAATGATGAGAAGACGGCCGAAGCGGCCATGCAGCGCCTCAAGGCAGCCAACATCCCGGAGCAAGACACCATTGGTTTCATGTTTGCATGTGTTGGCAGGGGCTTCAGCTACTACCGAACCAAAGCCAATGTTGAGGCTGATGCATTTAGAAAGTTTTTTCCTAATGTGCCTTTATTTGGCTTCTTTGGAAATGGAGAAATCGGATGTGACCGGATAGTCACAGGGAACTTCATATTGAGGAAGTGTAACAAGGTGCAGGATGAAGATCTGTTCCATAGTTATACAACTATAGTGGCCCTCATTCACCTGGGGTCCTCCAAATAAAGCCATTTCACAGTGTATTACTTTGGGTTCTGGCTTTTCCAGAAAATGGAACCTTGGGTATCTGTGTTTGAAACAAAAATAACTTCACCTGTATCTGTTTTCCAGCTTTGAATGATGCTCTGAGGTCACACTGAGGTAATTTTTAACATATTACATGAAGCGTAACATACAACACGAACTCTGCCTTGGCACATCTTTGTGGTTATGTGGCACGGGATTATGTGGCTGAGGTAAGGTGGCTCAGTGGTGGCAGCTGGAGAATTAGACCTCTGCATCTACCTCTTCGTGTTGGTATGTATCTGTTAGCAAAGTCATGAAGATTTTTTTCCTTTCATAAAGGAGGAAAAGCCATAGGTGGCTGAAAGATTTTTCTCTACTGTATTTCAATTTCAGCAGGTTTTTATCAAAGTTGTAACAATATTACTGACTTTTTTACTTTGGTAAAAACTGTTTTTGTTTTGGTGCTCAGATAAACAAGACTGATTAGAATTCTAAGTAAAACATTTTCATTTTTTTCTCTCACTAGTTACAATAGAAAAGTCTTTTTTCCCTGTACCTCTGTATAACTAATTGGGAGACCAAAAAAAAATTACGTTATCTTATTTTGGCTTATACCAGTAAAACATACCTTGGCAATTCCTTAAGATGATATTTTACATTTCATTGCTTTTGGTAAGCACATAAAGGAAGCGAATTCAATTTATAGATGAAACCTGGAACGGTAGGTAGGTAGCTGTTAGGTATGAGTCCTGTCACACTCCATAAAATGATTTTTAAGTGTGAATTTTCTATTTACGCAAATTTAAATGAGAGGTATGCAGAGAGAACCAGTTTTCCTCAGTGTCCAGTCCTAACATTTTCATAAGGCGATAGACTTAGAGTTTTAGTTAGGCACATGTCTCCCAGGACAAGGACACATTTCTCTGTCCCTTACACATGGAGTGACCATTGTTGTTGCTATCCATCCTGTTGCATAGTGTGGACTTGCTGTACACAGCGTGGCTGCTACAAAGGCAGGTAAGAGTCACAGAGGACCCAAGTCCTTGTACATCTGTGGGACCTTCCATGATGGCGCTGTCCTGTACACGTCGGCCACCTTTTTCCTTTCAGGGCTTTGTTGCAGAATGTCCTTAGATGATCATGTGATTGACGTTTGGTGCTCTTGAAATAGTCTGGTTTGTTCATGCAATAGTAGAAATCTTAGAAAGTAAGTGAAAGTAAATATATTAACATTATTTGATTTTCTAGTTTTTAATCACTTCTTTCCCAAGTTTTTCTCTTTTTTGATTCTTTTGAGACAGGGTCTCACTATGTAGCTCAGGCTGTCCTCAAATTCTCTGTGATCCTCCTGTTTCAGCCTCCAGAACAGAGATTACAAGTATGTGCCATCGTGCCTGGTTCTGTTTTTACCTTATCAGTTTTCTTTTGCTCTATGTATATATACAAAGATTTTTAAAAATAGTTAAGTATTAGTGCCTAAAGAAAATTCAGAGGTAAATTTGATTGTGAAGACTTTTCACCTGTATCTCTTTAGCTATTTCTGTTTCACTATTAATTTCTCTGTTTGACATCAGTACCCATTGTCAGTTAGTGGATCAAAATTCCAGTCCTCGAGTATTCTTATATAGCACAGAAGGCAAGTAAGCAAGACAGCACTTAAGACACAATGTCATCTTAACCAAAGATGGTTAAATAATAGAGGAAAAGGATTTTTAAAACTATAAACAAAATGAACCTATTAGATTAAAAAAAAAATTCATAAAATGTTTCCTTCTCAAAGAAGAGTCTTGTCTTCCCACAGTATTTGATGTGTTATGCAGTTCCTTTTAGGTGAGGCTTTACATCTTGTGATTTATGGACAACAAAATTACAAGTGCAGAGTACAAAGGGGAGGAGCTGGCTCCGTAGAACCCTCTGTAGTACTGTTAAGAAGTCAGACTTTCTGCTTCACAAGGGACCTTCAGGTTGTGTGGAAGGAATTTCAACCAGAGCGAGTTAAAGCTGTGTAATTTGTATGCTATTTTGAAAGGCTTGTCTTAAAAGCAAATATTATAGGAGTAATTATGGATACAACTCAAACTAAATTCCTAGAGATAGCAACCACTGTAGAAAATAATCATTTGAAAAGTCAGGATGAGGACAAAAAGAGGTTAACGCCGTGTTCACATGCTGAGGTATCCTGCTGTCAAGTGAAGAGCAGATGACACGATGGTTTACTTAGTAAAGAATACTAATTCGTCTGTTTTCAAACTGAAGTCATTTCTGAGGCTGTACTTTATAATTTTGATCCAAGTTGAATGAAAACTTACCAAGTAGAAACCTGAGTACGAGACAGTAAATGTTGAAATTTAAGATGTAATTCGAAAATATGGTGACTAGTTACATTTTCAAAAACATTTATTAGAGTAAAACATTGTCATTAATCCACCTCAAAATGTTCTCCCTCACTTTAAACCCACATCTCATCATTCTTGCCATTTTCTGAGGCAGCTCTGGAGTAGTCCTTTGTGAGTGTCTTTAGTTGCACTGTCAGGGCCTCCTGGATGCCCTGAATTGATTCAGAATGTTGTAAATACTGCAGTACACTTGGTCCAGGTTGTCCTTAAATTTGTGATCCTCCTGCTTCAGCCACTGAAGTGCTAGGATTTCAGGCACCTGGTTCTCAGTCATTTTGACTGGGGAAAAGCCAGTAGGCCCAGGGTGCCAGATTCAGTCAAAAAGGTGGATGAGGACACAGTGTCATGTTACAGACCTGTCTCTAGGTTGGATGACATCTCAAATACAGTCATTGTATTTTTGGCTACACCTTGTAATGAAAGAGGACTCTAGACCTGCTTTAGAGATAAAAGTGAGGGGAAGTATTCTGAGTATTAACAGCAATATAGCTTTGATTGTAATACTTTTTAAAAATTTGAACACTCACTTTATACTTTTTCACTCCTTATAAAATATAGCACAACTGGTGTATGAATACCTCTAATCATAGCTGCTTAGCAGACTGAGCCAAGAGTACTACGAGTTCAAGGCCCATCTCAAAGAGCTGAGAATATAGCTCAGTGTCAGAGTGCTGGCCTAGCACGAGTGAGGCCTTTGGTTGATTAAACAAACCCCATAAAAACTCCCAGAAACAGATACATTCTGCCAAGTGGGGTAGTGGGGAGGGCCAACAGGTTGCTTTACCTTGACAGTTTTCTGTTTTGCTTAAAGGTGAATCATTTCAGTCTGGGAGGCCAGATAGCAAGAGAACCGCCACTGTTACATTGCAAAAATTTAAAAAATGAACATGCAGAGAATTTCAGTAGAAAGCAGCTTACATACCTATCTAGAGTTTTTAAGAAGAAACATTTTTATACCCTCCAGATACCAGCCATAGGTTCAGTTTTTTGTATTTTGGGGTGGTTTTGGTATCAGGATTTGAACTCAAGACCTCATGCTTGCCCAGTACGCACTGGGCTGCTGAGCTACATGCCAAGCCCAGTTTTAATGGAAACAGGACTCCAAATTCTTTCCGTGGAAAATCACGAGCTGTCAGGTGGTTGGCTTGATTTTCACTTGAGTTGGCTTAACGCTAAAAATATACCATCTGTACTAACACCTGTACTGTGTAAAGAACGTGATACTAGAAAACTCATCTCGTGTGGACGCTATACCTAGGGATCAGCCATGTTTCTGTGCTATGTGTACTGCACTTCCGCCTTGTCCCATACCTGAAGACAGGTCACCAGAACATGCACCATTACACTGACACAAGCCGGGAAATGTCATTTAATGTTTAATGCTGAGAGTATATGGAGCACTTTTATTTTGTAAATAACTTTTATAAGAGTTTTTATTCTGTAATGACTCATTACTGCCAACAGAAAGGAGCAAGAATGACTAATGTTGCTTTGAAATGCAAATGATCAGGTTGAGAGGAGTGCTTTCTCAACATCTTTCTACTTCTGACTAACCAAAAGTCAATGGCCATATATTTAAATAAACATCCTCTGTTCAAAGTCTTGCCAGAGATACTGGTGTTAGAGATGGGACAAAACAAAACTGACCTAGGTGATATCAGCCAAATGATGGGCCAAGAGGCTCCAAGCTCTAACTCCCTAGTCTCAACAGGAACAACAAAACAGCCAGTAACTGGACTGACTGTTAGTGCTCTGGAAGTCAGGCGTACAACAGCCACAAGCCCACCCTGTCAAGAAACACCATTTTGAGAATGCCAGGCAGTTTTGTATTTCCTCCCTGCCCACCACCATCTCAATGATGGTCTCATTTCTAAGGCAGCAGAAGCCCATTTCCTACTGAAACTGAATGACCATGTTACATTTTCTTCATCTGTTCTTTAGTGCCTAAAAGATTGATGTAAGATGCCCATCAGTGCTCAGAACAGTTGCAAGGATCCACCGATAGCAATTATGGATAGAGATGTAAAATAAAATAGTGAAGACTCAGAGAAGATAGGAAAAGACAGTTATCCGTAGGGACTGTAGAATGCCACACACATGCCCAGAAAGATCTAAGACTCCTCCAAAACTGTCACTTCTGTCTGGTTCCTAAACTCAGAGCAAACATAACTACATGTTAAAGGTTACTTAGCACTGAGCTAGTCTGTGGAGACCCGGGGGACTGCCATTTGTGGTAACCTGCCAGAATAGCCAAATGTGACAAAAGATAACTTCAACAATCATGTAAAGAGGAAGAGTTATTGCACAAAAATTTGGGAAAGTTGCAAAACAAATATTGATATCCTTAATACCAAACCTTTAGCAAAGGGAAGATGCTAGAATAATAGCAGAATGTGGCTTTTTAAAATTTTATTTTTTTCAGTACTGGGAATCCAAGTTGAGCCAACTCCCCGGCACAGAATATGCAATTCTTGACCCAAAAAAAGTAAGACTAGGCAAAAAACTTACTAGACAGAACATTTTAAAACACCTATTTTAGAAATATTCAACTACAAGAAAATCAGGGAAATGGTAAATGTGTGAAATCAGTATCGGTAAACAGAATTAAGGCCTAGAAATAATAGGAGAAAAGTACAGTAACAAACTAAATTTTCATAAGAGGTATTCAGAAGCAGGTGAACAAGAAAAAAAATGAGCAAACTGTAGGACAATTAAATGCAGAAACAAATGAAGCAAAAGCAAGAAGGAAGATGAATGTTGCATAGAGGACTATGGGACAACAGCCACAACTCACACATTTTTCATGTTGTCAGAGCCCGTGTTCAGGTAATCCTTACTTATTAATGGCCTTGGAGAGTAGTGATACCATGGTATAATTGTTCTATTTTGTCTGTAGTGCTGAGATCAAATCCAGGATTCCATATATGCTACACAAGTGCTCTACCCCTGAGCTATACACCTAGCCTTGTTAGTCTCCTGTTTAATTTAGAAATCAAACTTTATCATAGGAATGTCCAATCACATGTTGCTTAGTAGCATATTGTCATTATACAAGTTTACACAAACTGAGGTAGCTGTAACATCACTGGTTGTATCAAGACATCATGTGTGTGAGTAGGAAAACCCTGAATATGTAGGATTTGGTACTATCCACAGCTGTTGGTCTTCTTGGAACATAACCTTCCTATACAGTGAGACTACCATGTAAAGCAATGTTCCTTCCTTAAGAATATTGATGGATGGACTGGGGATTTAGCTCAGTGGTTCCCATGCCTATCTTGCAAGTGTAAGGACCCGGGTTCCATCCCCAGTTAACCACATATAATACTGGGTGTGGAGACTCACACCCAGCAGCAATCAGTACCACATACCACAGTGCTGGGCGTGGTGGCTCACGCCTATAATCCCAGCACTCGGGAGGCAGAGGCAGGAGGATTGCTGTGATGTGAGTTTGAGGCTGAGCTCAGGGCCAGCCTGAACTACAAAGCAAGACCCTGTCTCAAAAAAACAAAAACAAAAAAAAGAATACTGATGAAAAAGTTCTTAGTAAGACAGTAGCAAACAGCTATGCAGCATACTATGATTGTACACTGAGCAAGTAGGACTTGTCCTCTGGATGTATTTTTTCTATGTACAACCATAATGGTATTTCTAGAATGCAAGAATGGTTCAAAGTAAGAAAATGAATTACTTGTACACCACATTAACAGGTTGGGGAAACTTATAGCACCTCAAGTGATACAGGAAAGATCTTCCATAACATTCAGTACCCTTTTGTGATTAAGAACGCTTATAGTAGAAGCTACTAAACACAAAAGCCATACTAAAAATTCCACAGCAGTGAAAGGCTGGGAGGGAAGGTCTTACTAAATTGTCCAAGTTAGAAATCCTGCTACCTCAGCTTCTTAAAATGTTGGAATTACAGGTAAGTATTCCTATAACCAGTGTATATGCTCTGACATGTAGAAAATCCTAAAGACAATCACAAAAAGATGTTACAGCCAGTAGGTGAATTCATCAAAGCAACAGGATACAAAGACGACAGGAAAATGAGTAGCATTTCTGTACATCAACAACCTGAGAAGGAAACTGAGGATAGTTCTCTGCACTACAGTACCAAGAAATAGACAGTGTGTAGAAATTAACAGAAAAGACACACAGTGAAAACTACAAAACATTGGTGAAAGAGGTTAAAGACAAATATATCCAAGATGTCATTTCTAGTGAAAGTAATTACCCATTGTAATCTCTCAAAATCCCAATGGCTTTTCTTTAGCAGAAATAGAAAACAACCTCCTAAATTCAGTTGTAATCTGAAAGGACCCTGAACAGCCAAATCAATCTTGAATAAAGAACTGGAGATTTCAAAACTGATTCTTGCAGATAGACTGACAAACTGATGGGACATAATTAACAGCCTAGAGAAGAAGCCTTTCTGGGCTGGGGATTTAGCTCAGTGGTTCTGGCGCCTGTTTTGCAAGTGCAAGGACCCGGGTTCGATCCTCGGTTAACCACATACAATGCTGGGTGTGGAGACTCCTGCCCAGCAGCAACCAGTACCACATCCCACAGTGCCGGGTGTGGTGGCTCACACCTGTCATCCCAGCACTCTGGAAACAGAGGCGGGAGGATTGCTGTGATGTGAGTTTGAGGCTGAGCGCAGGGCCAGCCTGAACTACAAAGCAAGACCGTGTCTCAAAAAAAAAAAAAAGCAAAGCCTTTCCTTAAGACTTTTGACAAGATACCTAGATTATTTTTTGTGAGGAAAGGTACTGGGCAAACCAGATAGTCATATGCTAATGAAAGGTTAAAGCCTAACAGCTTATACTCAAAAACCTAAATACAGGCATTAAAACCATAAAACAGAAGAAAATAGAAATCTAAAGGTTATTGGAGTTAGCAGTGATTTCTTGGATTTGACACCACATATGCAGGCAGCAACAGAATTAGGCTTTATCAAAACTAAAATTTTGTGTGTTAGAGGATACTGTTATATAGAGACAGTCCACAGAATGGGACAGAATATTTGCAGTTCACATACAGGACAAAAGTAGCTTCAATACAAAGCACTTTTAAAATGGCAAAGGACTTGAACTCCAGAGTAGATGGGTACACCTACAGCTACTGAGCACGTGAAAGCAGTGATCAACTGGAAATGCTGCCTCCTTTCTGTGCCTTCCCAGTACAAATCCTGGTAGAAATAGAACGAAATTGCCACCCTTGAGCAAGGCTAGTGCTACTGCAAACATGAAGGTGTTATGACACACATAATCGTTTCTGAATGAAATAAATTACCACTTAATCCTGTAACTCCACTTCCTATTCCAATACTTGAGAATAAAGCAGAAGCCTGGGGCATATTTGTATGTACGTCTCATTACAGCAGTGTTCATTGTAGTCAAAGCTGGAAATAAGTGCCCATCAACAGATGTATGGTAGACGAGACAATGTATGTGTGGGGATGTTTGGCCATTGAATGAAACTGAACTCTGGTGCACAGGTGGGTGAATGAACCCTTTATGGACACTATAGTAAATGAAAGAATTGTTATTGAAGGACACTATGATTCCACTTATGTGAGGAGCTAGAATTGTAAAATTCATGACAAAAAAAAATGTCTGTTGGAGTAAATAGGGACAGAAGTGTACAAAGATTCAGTGGAGGAGTATGCCAAAGCTTTGGAGATTAACAGAAACAATAGCGGCTCACTGAACTCATTGAACTGTACAAAGTGGTTCAAATTGTCATATTTCACAATAAAATTTTTTTTAGAACTATGAAAAAAAAATTCTTTTAAAACTATCCGACCACAAGAAGGAATCTTTCCATATTACTGAGTAAAAACAGTAAAGCAAGGAGTGGCTGCCAGGGGTAGAGTAGTAAATACAGAAAAGCAGGATTTTTAGGGCAGTGAAACTTGTATATTACATGGTGATAGTGGATAATGTGATGTGTACTTGTCAGTCCATTGGATACACTCAAAAAAGAGGACCTTGCGCTAATTAGAGTGGCCATTAATCTGGTGCAGAATATTTACTAAACAGCTGGAGTGAGGGGAACCCATGGGGACTCTCTTCCCCCTGCTCACGTCCCAAGTGGAGGATCCGCAACTCAGTGATGTGTCTAAGGCCTGGCCTGAGGTGTAGGGGAGGTAATGAAACAACACAACAAAAGTACCATCGGCGGCTTCTGACAGGTTTCATGTCTTGCTTATTCTTGACAACTGCTTGACTATGCTTGAGGAGGATGGCAACTCACAGAAATCTGCTTCCTTTTTGTGGATGTTACGTTAAAAACACTTGGCACTAAACACTTCTGAGCTGGGCAATCTGGTTGGAGGAGCTGCTGAGGCAGATGACTGTGGCTTTGTTACCAGTTTATCTCTTTGAATGTGTCTTTAAAATGTTTACTTCCCGGAGCATGTTGTGGAGGTCGGATGAGTTTATGGTTTTAAGAAGTGCATTGTAAACAGTAAAATGTTCTCAAACAGAAAAAAAAAGAGCAAATATCAATGCAATTTAGGTGGAAAAAATGGTAAATGACTTCTACATAATCAGTTCTTAATGTTGCCCCTTAAAAGATAAAAAAAAAAAACTTGCCTTTTCTAAAATCATTCACTGAAAATTACAGAACTGATGAGGAAAATAGGCCTGGAGTTTTGTAACATATAGCAAGAATAAAAGTCCTAAATATTTCTACTGAGGATCACTCCTTTTCCAACCTTAAACTTCAGGATTTATATTTCTTCTTTGCATACAGGTCTCTTTGAAATCAATTTCTTCAAATACTATTGGGGGGACAGGGTCTTGCTTTTGTGGTTCAGGCTGGCCCTAAGCTCACTATGTAGCCCCGGTGAGCCTTGAACTCGGGAATCCTCCTGCCTCTACCTCCTGAGTGCTGGGATTACAGGTGTGAGCCACCACACCTGGCACTGCAGTGTGGGGTACTGATTGCTGATGGTGTGAGTCACCACGCCCGGCATTGTGGTATGTGGTTACTGGGGATCGAACTCAGGACCTTGAGTTTGCAAGGCAGATGCTGAAACCATTGAGCTAAATCCTCAGCCCTCTTCATATACTATTTTAAGACACACGTTATCAGTATTAAAATATATCTGTCAGTGTTAAAATCTGTTCATCAATTTTCTACTAATTGCCTAGTGGAATGGCTGCACAGCTGCTCCTAGTCCTGGCAGCTTTCCAGTTTAAAGCAGCAATAATTGAGGTACTTGAAGCCCTAAACCAGCCACCTGTTGCAGTTAAAAGATCTGCATCTGTTTTCTAAGGTCACCATGTAGCTAGGGATCTTTTACAGGCTTTCTTTCCAAGCCGTGAGCAGGTTTGACCTTGAGGCTTACCCATATTCACCTGCAGCTCACTCCCTGCTCCTCGGGTGGCACCAGGCCCTCCTGGTAGACCAAGATGCACACTCATCAGCAGAACAGGATGTCACGTGGCACAGTGTCTACAGGTCTTCTGTTGAAGGAAAGGTCAATGTTTCTAACTTGTTTTACCTGATAGTATTTCACCTCCTGCCTTTGCAAGATGAAAGCATGTTGTGCTTCACGCTGACATTTCTTCAGTGTTCTCTGTGACCTGTGGGAAATAATTAGGAACTGAGCTTTCTCTTGATTTCTCTTCATCCTCACGTCTTCTCGCACGGTGTCACTCTGCATAGTGACAATACTGATAACAAGCTCTGCGCTTGTGTCTGTGATAAGAAAGGGTGCAGTGATTTACTTGACTATTCAAGATCTCCAGCTACTGCCATTCATCCTCCACAGAGCCGAGCTCCGTCACTGTCCCCGTCCGGTCCCACCTAAGCTCCCAGCCTCTGCCTTTCCTGCCTGTTTCTGTTACCCAAGTTCTAACGAGTCTAGTCATCTTTCTGAGATATGTAAATCAGAAAGAATTGGTGGGGTGGCACAGTGCTAGAATAAGAAACAGCAAGGAGATATTAAAAGAAACACCAGGACTATGAAGTCCTATGACCAACTGGGGGACGAAGATTCCTCTGGCCAGTGAGTACTGAGGCTCTTATCCAGCCCAGTACAGTGTAAGTATGGCAAGAAAAACAAGGGACTGGTTTCAAATACTTCTATACCATTCAGATGCACCATTTTAGTCTCCACTAAGCTTCTCACTGTAGAGTAAGATCAGTAACACCGACCTTCCACGGTTGTGAAGATCCATAGGAGCTGACATGTCTGAAGCCTCAACCCCAGTGCCCGGCACATGGTGTTCGTGAATTTATCATTACTCAGATTTCTACTTAGGTTCTTGGCAGGAGGGCATTATTTTAACATGGAGATGAGAGTCATGCATAGTAGCACGTGCCTGTAATCTCAGCACTTTAGGAGGCTGACACAGAAGGACTAAAAGTTGTAACTTAGCCCGGGCAACTCAGTAATTTAGCAAGACACTGTCTCAATAAATAAAGCATGTAAATGAGCATGTAGATTAGCGCAAAGGTCCTGGGTTCAAATCCCCAGTCCGCTCAACTACCATGCACACAAAACAGTGAGAAGAATTAACGGTGTACATGTTTGCTAGGACTTTAGGCTGTGGGTTCTCTGAACAACTTGGGAAGATTAGCTGGAGGTTTATGGGAGTACACAAGGTGAATGAACACACCTATCAGAGGGCAGTTGATCAACTGAAATAGCACTTAATGGTGACAGTAGGAGCACTCTTGGTAAAGAAGGGCGATTTCTGAATAAGTTTTAGCATGTACATTTATATTATAATTTTCATAATGTATAAGCTAATAATGTTAAGCAAGTCCCAGTCTCTATAATCAGTTCTCAGCTGAGCTGCCAATTTATTTTCGTGACACAGATCACATCACATTTGGTAAAAGGTATACCTCCAGTTATGGCTTCAGAACTCCTGAGATTGCTGACCTTGAAAAAAGGTCTGGTCAAATGAGTTAACCCTAATACTTGCTTTATCCAGGTTTTTAACTTTTTATGAAGCCCTTTTTCCTGCATTAACAAATAACTAGCCAGATATAGTGGTGCACACATGTTATTCTCAGCACTCTGGGAAGCTGTGGCAGGAGGATCAGAGAAGTGTGAGTCCGGCCTGGACAGCTGGTGAGAACCTGACTCGAGGCTGGGATGTGGCTCAGTGTGAAGTGTAGCGAAAGATGTAATTTTTAGTATGTTCCTTGGGCAGAACTCCAGCAGTGGTTGTGCAGGGCTGCAGGTGGACACAGTGTCCTTATCAAGGTCACAAAGGCGTTACTGTGGCCTTGCAGACAAGACTGAGTAATCAAACCATGATTCAAGGGTTACTATTTGTAATCTGGAGGGAATGCATAGCTTATTCTAGAGCCGTTCAAGGTTGAAGATGACTGCTGTTCTGCTGTTCTTCTCTGTGCTTTATTGCTACTTTTGTATCCAATGCATAATAAAGAAGTTGTTGGAAGACAGATCAGGGTTCAGTCCCTCCAGGCTGTTCCCCTGCCCTCTCTTGAAATTCATCCGTGAGTGCCTCATTTCCTTCAAGGACCCCAAATTAACACCAACAGTGAAGGATGTGGGTCCCGTCCCTAAATAAACAATTATTTCGTTCCAGAACACTTTCCCTAGTTTAACTAGAATATACTTATGAATGGAAAGTCTATAAGGTCATTTCCTATATTTTTACAAATTTATCTTTACAAACAGAAAGTGGTTAAAATACGATTTTTTATATGGACACAGTTTCTTTAAAAACTGAGTTTTTGCCATCCCATCAAACCTTTTAAGAAGAGAAAAATCAGGAGGCAAACCCAAGGAGAATGCTACTGAATTACAAGCACAGATGCTTGTGCATGTGAGGACATACACGGGACACTACTTCTCATGCACTTGGAAGACATCTTCCTGAGAGATCACAGAGTTCCTGTTTGTGTTGACCTTTCCAGTTAACAGGATCAATAAAATTTTTCAGTCCTTTCTGAGAACTTCTTCACTGCGTATTGTACCATCAAGCACATTACAAGTTAATGTGACTCTCGATGTTATTACAAAAGTCAAGACCAGCAAACTTCCCAAACCATAAGACATACGCTTCCAACTCACTTATCAAATACAGTAACATATTATCTCAGCCTCTTGATAATTTAAGTGGCTTCTCTGAACACACTAAGAATTCAACACATCATACAATGATAAGCTTCATTTAATAATGGCATCTCTACCGGTTTGGTTGACTTTTGTTGTGGAGAACAATACAAACACAATTTATCATATTTAAGGTTAGAGGAATTAAGTAAAACAATATTGTCTGGTACCATCACCACCACTGCTCTGCAACACTGTGCATCACTCCAAAATGAAGCTGCTGTGTCCATTGAGCAGTGTCTTAGTTACTTTTCTCTTTTTGCTGACACCCAAAGTTAAAGGAGGAAACATTTAGTTAGCTCACAGTTTGTAGAGGTTTCAGTCCATAATAGGCTGGCTCCAACGCAGGATGGATTGCAGAGGAGAAATATTCATTGCAGGCAGAGGACAGCAAGGGCAAGTAAGGGACAAACGCAGCTCTTTCTGTCCCATATGGAATGGAGGTGCCTGCCTACCCTGCAGCACTGAATGTTGGAAGTGTTTAACTTTCTTTTTATCTGTTCATCTTGGCTGGCAGCTAAGTTCGCCTTAAATCTCAGAGGAGACTTTGGACTTGGGCGTTTCATCCATGCAGGACCCATCACGACTTTGGCAACTCTTGGAGATGGACTGAATACCTTTTGCATAAAAGGATATGCATGAGTTTGGGGGGTCCAAGGGTGGACTGTTGTGCCTGTGTTTAGATGTCCACCCAGAGACTCTGCAGTGGGCCTGGGCTGGTGGGGCCTTTTCACAGGTGTCTGGATCCGGAGCGTGTGCTGCTGGAATTGACCTATGGTGCAATGCGAGGAACATGGGCACTAGGGTGTTACGGGTGTGAGCACTTCATTCCCTGCATATCCTGGATATGATATATGGGACAGAAAGAGCTGTGGCTGTCCCTTCGTGCCTTGGCTGCCCTCTGCCTATAACAAATGTTTCTCCTCTGCAATGCCTGTTTCTCTCTGCCCTCCTGGTATGTGCCAGTCTCCATAGTATGGACTGAAACCTCTACAAACTGTGAGCTAAACTTTGCTCCTTTAACTTTGGGTGCTGGGTGTTTTACCTCAGCAATGAGGAAAGACACTAAGATAAGCAGTAACCCCCTTATTCTCCACTGAGCCCCTGGTTACTAGTGCTCTATTCTCTGTCTCCATGCATTTGTTATTCTAGGTACCTCAGAAAAGTACAATCATACAGCACCTATCTTGTGTGTCTGACATTTCACTGAGTGTAATGTGCTTGGGGTTCATATATGTGGTATATGCTGGGAAATCAGATCGTTTGAGGATTTCAACTTTGTTTCACTTCAAAAATGTTCCCTATCCCACAACTTTTGGACTTCTAGAGGGATTTTAGGATCACCTTGTGAAATGCCACAAAAACACCTGCTGGGATTTGACTGGGGTGGCATTGCTTTTGAGGAGAACTGACATCTCCCCACGCCATGCACACAGCACATGCCTCCATCTC
>PVIR01005057.1:0-74533 GCA_004026965.1 Petromus typicus | reverse complement strand
CTGCTGCCTACTCTAAAGGAAGCGCCGGGCTACTTTCTTCTGGGATCCAGGTCTGGACAACTCAGTTGACTGACGTTAATGATCTGGGGATAGTTGGGTTGTGAATCCTGGGAGCTGACTGTTTGCATTTGGCTCTGCAAGTGATACTTCCCTAGAGAGAAGAAAATATCCAACATAAAATCAAGGCAGAGAAATGACCAAGTCCAGAGGGAGTAACCTTATTCCTTTGCGGCTCCTTGGTGCATCTCCCAAGGGACCCAGCTGTTCTTCACTCTCATTTGAATTAAGACAGTTCTCTCCATATACCCGAACACTTTTCTTACTCTTTCTTACATGACTCTCTGCTACTTCCAACCAAAAACATCCCTAACTAAAGCACCGTTGCTACCAATAGCCCCACTGAAATGGCAGGTGAAGCTTGAGTTTGTAATATGCCCATTTCTCCAGAAACAATCAAAATCTGCCTCTGGATTACATCTATCCAGCAGGAAACCATAAAGAAAAGGACTGTGTCATGTGACCACCTTTCCAAACACCCTACAAGGACTGCATTGACATGTCTAGACTGTCTTTCAGTCATTGTGTGAGGGACTCTTTAAGAAACAGCCCTGAGAAATATATTGCCTCAATACAAAAATATTGAGAAAATTTTCACAATATTAAGGCATTCTTTTATGAAAGTCCTCAGAAAAATATCTTTCCAGTCTTAAAATAAACATATTCCTTCACTGGGAGAAAAATAACTCATTTTGCTACCACCTTCTAGTCTTAGAATTTACATAAACATATATGAAATAGGAAAAAAATATCAAAGGGAAAAGGAAATGGGGTAGGGGAAAGTTAAGAAGGGAAAAAATGATGGTTAAAAAAAGTAAACAAAGCTTATGTATATACGGGGTGGAGGACTATAGCGAGGCCAGGGAAATTGGAAAAAATGAGAATCAAGATATATCATGTTCTGGTGCAAATTTTCAATATTGAATGTGATCCTTATAAGTATCTAAAATGCAACAATGAAATAAATTTTTAGAAGTTCAGGATAGGAATTTTGCAACTCATATAGTATAGTGATATTCAGTAAGGAAAAGAAAGTATAAATTTGTTTTCATCGGATGGTCCGTCTGTGAAATTCCACTTGCTAATCACACTGAGTGAGGTTTAGAAACCTTGTTAACTGCAGGTCTACTACTGCTTTATTTTTTCTTTCTCACGTCCAGGGGGAGGACTGAACTGATCTTCTTGAAGCTTAACTCCCTCGCAGGAAAAAAAAAAAAAATGCTTTTTCTATTTCTTCTTCAATTTCTTATCTCCACCTCCACCCCACATTTCCAGTTTCCTCTGAAAATTTTTCTCTTCTGCCTACTAATCCCTTCAATGATTTAAAGTTGTAGTACAAGGAGAAGGAAGCTGCCTATCTTCAGCTTTATTGCAGCCCATGGAAGGTAGACTGTTCACTAAGGTAATTGAATCCTGACCTCTGACTCTATATTTTGTATCAGATTAAAGAATACACCTATCAATGGCACCATTCCAAACTTCAGCCCATCCTTCTCCCCAATAAACTTTGTTCTTTCCTTCTTGTATTTCCTGTTTTTTTTTATGGAAGACCCTGGTAGGCCTGGGTAGAGGGGGTGTCTAGCTTCTTGCCTCTTCCCCTTAAGCATCAGAGTATGATTAAGATCTCATGGAAGAAAAAGAAACAATGTCTGTAGGTATCACATTGTGGAAGCCATTTGGCTCTGTACTTTGGAGTTTTCTATCTATGATAGTATGAAAAAGAATCCACATGATGCGAACTAGTGAGACCGCACAGCCACGAGTGACAGTATTCTTTTTCAGATGACGGCATCAGCTGGAAGAAGTATAACTCTTGCTTTCCCAGTCAGAATCTTTTGGAACCCGAGGAGCATGGGAAATGGTGTAAACACTCCAGCTGAGAATTTAAGTCTTGGATGACCTATTCCTCCATATATTTCAAGCCTAATGAGTCACTTTCCCTGCACGTATAGTACCAGCCTCTCAGACTGCACAGTGCATTTTCAGAGCTCTGAGCATTAGCTCAATTTTTTGTATTATCCACTTTCAAAACACTCTTCTCCCATATTTTGGCCTATTAAAATCAAATTTTGTTTCAAGCCAAATACATCTCTTTTGTAAGAACACCTATGAACTCCTCTAGGAATTATTTTGATTAGGAGAAGTATAGATTGTTAGTTAAAAAGAAATTGTTGGGGGTGGGCAATAAATGCTTACTCTCAAAGCATATCCTTCAAGATGTTTATCAATTACAAAGGAACATGATCATTTGAAACGAATTGGTATATCAGAGGTTAAGGTAGCTCCTCATCTGAATCTACACTCTTGGGAACATGACACACACGTACAGGGTTTACTTTCAGAAACTTCGGTTCTATGGATTGTACGAGTTCTACTCTACTCCAAGCTATATAAATTGAGGGGAAGACAATGCCAAAGCTAAGATGGGCCAGGCACACAAGTTTTCCTGTTTACTTGCAATACAGAAACAGAGAAACTGCATCAGCTTATGGTAGAATCTGAATGATTCTACAATATGTAGAATTCTACAATATGTAGAATCTGAATATCATATCACTCAGAGATTAATTCCTTTTAAGAACACACATTATAAATCATAAGTGGTTCAGAGAAAGGCAAACCTTCATGGGGAGAGGGGAGTGAAGTAGAAGTGAGAGTGGTAAATTCCTAGAAAGAAAGAAAAAGAAGAGAAAGCGGGAGAGAGTTTGAGGAAAGGAAGGAGGGAGAGACAGACAGACAGACAGACAGAGGGACAGAGAAGCTGAGAATTTTGTAGTTGTTGATATAGGCAATGTGGACACCCAAGGTTAAAGGAGAAAAGCTTTGCTGTCACTCACCAACTGCAGAGGTTTTATTTGGCAGGCTCCAAGGCAAGATGGCATGGCAGAGGAGTGTTTGAAGACAGTTCACAGTGACCTACAAAGCAAAGCTGCTCAGCAAAGAACAAATGACAAGTGATCCTCTTTATGTTCCTTATATCTTATCCAGGTTACCCATAATTAACATGGAGCAGCTTAGCATCCCAAATAGGGCGCTTTTAATTTTAGCATCAAACCATAACTCAAATAATGGACTAGTTCAGAAGTCCTAAACTCCTGACCCCAGTATCACACTCTTAATCCCAGAATCACACACTTTAAATTTAGCAACTCTCAAAAAGCACCACCTGTAACCACAGGTGGCTTTGTGGGGATATTTAGACACAACCCATAACAAAAGTTATGGTGCTTTTTCATGTGAGATTTTAATACATACAGCTGAGGGGTTTTAAATAGGAATGTGACCTTAGAATCTGTTCTTCAAACTGATATGCTTTTCCAAGATTTCTCTTTAAAAATCATTTCAGGTTAACCAAAACTAAACCAGACAACCTTTGGCTTATGTTAATTCTAGGTTTTTTTTTTTTTTTCATACAATAACATAGGCTTCTCTCATATATCTGAATTGGGCTTCTTTTCTTTTTCTCAAGGTTATGAAATCACAGCTATATTAGTGTGCCATCGCTATAATGCCACTCTTTACTTCTTTCTTTCCTGCTTTGTTTAACTATCGCATTGTCCTGTTAGAAGGCACTACACGGACTTCTGTTCCCTTCTCACCAAGCCAGTGAGGACATAATTACGCTGTGTTTCTATTCCTCTTTTGGTTCTAGAAGAGAGAGAAGCAACTCAAATTCTAGACAGACTAAGCTTCTTTGGATGATTTTTCTCTCAAGTACTATATAACAAATAAAATTCTCAACTAAATTACATTTTTCTTCTACTTAATATTTATACTTCTCTGCAAGTAGGAGCATTATATATGTTGGAATCCCTCAAGATTCTCAGATCAAACGTCATATACAAAGAGTCTTCTTTACCTTTTCACTAGAAAATCAGTTTAGTTTACTTACTTTGTAATTTTTAGAATGACCTAAAATTTTCTTAACGTTCTATGTTTTACCTATTTATTTCTTATCTTCTTCCATGAAAATATAAGCCCCAAGAGGCTGGGGATCTTGCTGACATTATTCTCTTCTCAGTGCTTATGAGACTGGCTGTGCACCAAGTCAGAGGCCACTCTCCTAGCTCTTGCTCCCCAATCTAGCAAGAAGGTACAGTGCTGGTATGGTAGGGAACTAGCTTCCTCAGAGTCCTTCAGTGCATCGACATTGCGCATGATTGGCAAGCACACCTTTAGAAAGATCATCTCTCTACCAACAAGAGGCTAAGTGAGAATCTGAACAGTAGACCCAAGATCATATCTTTTAAAAATCCTTATCCCAGCGCAGAAAGTCAGAAGGAGAATTGTGAATTTAGACTGAACAGATGACCTTTGCATATCTTCTACTGCCATCATCTGGGGTGAAAAATGAGCCTCAGAATCATGTTCTCGTCAAACCCACAAAATATAGAGCCCCATCATCCCTGGAATTAATCACATGAGGCCCTTAATCTTCTTTTATCCCTCCTTTCTCACACCATATTTCACGTAAATGTCTTTGTACTCACTATTCATTTCTTTTGTATACATGGTCACCTATGTTAATCATGTTTCTCCAAGGAGACAGAGCAATAGGACACACACACACACACACACACACACACTGACAAATACCAGTGCTGTTTAAATATTGTACTTCCCTAAAGAGGTTTCTTGAGAAACACAGTCTTTAGGAGGAGGCAAAATAAGATTTATAATTATCATATTAAAAATTATCTTGTTAAGATTATCTCTGATAGGTTGGCCAGCTCAAAATGGAGCCAGTGTGACATTTCTCAGTTAAAATGTCACACTCATGGCTCCTTGTGATGGGACACCACAGTCTTTCCCATTACCCTTTGTGCTCCTCAGAAACAAAGCCAAAATGGCCACTCTAGCCAGAGACGCTCCTCTTCTCCTTTGACCCTTGATGTCATTACCCTGTCACGGAAAGAACCCACCAATTAAAGAAGTGTATAGTGCCTTTCCTCTTCCTGTTATCCTATACCTGCCTCCTAGGCTATGTAAGATGCCTACACTCCATTGTCCGCCCATTCTACCATGTCACTTACAATTGTTAGAGCAGCTCCAGCTGGTTACTTTCCCCAATAAGGCCTACTACAGACACCTAGGCCTCAGCAACCCTTTTCACATTTTCTGTCAATTTCAAATGGCTGAATGGATACCATAGTGAACTCCAAGAAAAGTTTAATGAGATTCTAGATAGGGACTCAAACCAGAGAAGGGTATGGTACCTCAGATACAAAAGATGAAAACCTTCCCCACGGAAGCTGTGCCACTCTAACTTTCAAAGCTATTACTCTTTGTAGCTTTCAGTTTAAATTCTCCAGAGAAGAATGGGCTAACAGTTGAACTTGAATTCATTGTCCAGTCATGGCCAAGGAAGCAAGGTTGTGGAGCAGAAATCTGGTTTCTAGAAGGTGAGAAAAAATGGTCTGCTTTGATGCACTAGTACACTAATTACATGACTAATTTTCAGAAAGACTTTGGTCATAACAGAGCATAAGAAGTTTTAAGAACAAGATCATTTGGAATAAAGTAGAAAGAGAAGTCCTCAATAATAGGAGGGTATAGCAAGTACAAGAAGGCTGGAAAGGCAGGTTAGCAAATCCAGGAATTCATCAAGGAGACTTTGGGATAGGTACTTCAATACTAGACTTTGGAGAGGGTTCAGCATCTCTAAGATCATGTACAGCCTCCATCCTAACAAGGTGTGGGAACAAATCCAAAATTTTAAATATGATCTTGACAGAACTAAAGGCATTAGGGAGAAGGATAAGTGAATTCTTTAACCAAAAAAGCTATAAGTGATTTTTAAAATAGAAACTCTGGTGTAGTGAATCTCAGAATCACCACAAAGTGTACTATCAAAGAGACAGCTTCTTGAGGCCTCTTGGTAAAAAGAACATGACTCCTAACAAATCCAATCCAAGATACAACCTGGTATCTTGAATCTCTTGAAGCCAAGCCCGGACTGGCGATGTTCAGCAGCCTTCCCTAGCATATGCGGTAAAAGAGAAAATAAAATTGTTCTGCAGCACAAAACAGAATCTATGAAGACAGGAGTTTTAGCTAGAATCGGTGCAAACTACACCATCTGGAGAAAATAGGCAGCACATAACGAATGAACAGGAGCCCGTGGAACAGTCATGATAACGAGAGACCTGCAGGTGGCGCAAGTTCAAGGAAGGAGCCTTAACAAGTGGCCATCTGAGGTCGGTGGGACAGGAAGAGTGGGAGGACCGTGACCCTCTCCGACCTCCCAGAAAATTGTCTGGGATCGTGTGCTCCCCTCTAGACGTCAGCACAAAATGGGACCACAGGACTACACCACTAATATACCTTGAAAATCGTACGTAGATGGGGAAAGAGAAATGTGTCATCCGAAAGATGGAGGACTAAAATTTTTGCCCAGTGCTCCAAACTTCTGTTAATTCATTGAGTTGGTTTGTCCCTCCACAAGGTTGGAAAGAGCACTTTCTTTCTTCTTTTGAAACAAACCACAAGATTGCCCTGTTTCTTCTTTCCTGAGCAATTTGTGTAAACATCCAGTAAATCAGAAGTTAATTCCTGAAATTCTCCTGGGACTTCCAGATGGTGGAAATGCTGCTAGTAGCTTTATCCTGAGAGGAGCGTACTACATATGGAAGTGGGAGAAGAGAAACGGCATTTGAAATCATACTAAAGGCTGGGAGGAGATGACAGTTGAGGGCCTTTTGGACACATGGTACCAGAAATGGCAAGATGCATTTCAGGCCCGGCGAGAAGGCTGGTCTGCCTGTCGCTATAACTTGCCAAAAGGAGATACTCACTCAAATCAACTTATGTTAGTCAGGATTTATTCTATGAACTAAGGAAGCCCATGGTGCCTGGGGCAGGAAGACTGGCTGAGCCTAAATGAGCAGAACCGAGAGTAGACTACTTTCAAGATCCGCCTATCTTTCCTGGGTGCTCTAGTTTCTGCTTGTTTCTATATCTTGACTCCATTTACTTGCTTTCCTCTGCAGAGTGACTCATTTATCCAGTCCTTAGAATGTATTTGCCCTGAATGGCTATGCCAAAAGGACAGCCGCTTTATGTCACTTATGAGTGTGACCTCAAGGTGCATCTATAAATATCATGTTGCTTCTCTAGTGTGAGAAACTGAAGGTGTAAATGAGGCCTAAAATGTATAACAGGTATTTTGAAATAGGAGGAAAATCTTCAAAGGGGAAGGGGAACTAGGGAGAGGGGCAGGAAAGCAAAGAAGGGAAAGAAAAAAAATTTAAAGAAAAAGGAAAACAGAAACAAGATTTATGTATATGGAAGGCTGCAGGGGTACAAGGGAGGGCAGGGGGATGGGCAAAAATAAGAATCAAGATACATCACATAAATGTTCAAATTCTCAATGAGGACTGTGATCATGATATATCCCTAAAGTGTACCAATTAAATGATAGTTTAAAAACATGACATACATACTCATTCATCTGAAATACCTCCTTGACTCAGTTCCATTAGGTAACTGGCTGAGTATCTGAGACCTAAACCCAAATTCCTTGAATCAGCAATCTGATTACTCTGAACAGGCCAGGTATTCAACCTATTCTGAATAACTGTGGCTTGATGGACGAGGCCACAGGGCTACCTAGGAAGATGGAAGACTGAACAATTATTTTACAGATGAAAATATAGACACAAGAAGGAAATTCTAGGCAAAATTAAGGTTAAAAAGCAAAGTAACCAGGACTTTTATAGATGGCCCTAAATGGACAGCTTGAAGGCCTTCTGATTTTGTATAAGTAATTTAATCCATTCGCATGCCAATAATTTATGCCACTTAAGCAAAAGGGAGATAAAAAAGCATTGCTATTATAAGATTACTCTAGCAGCAGGAGAAATTGAAGGAGGAATAACTGACAACACAAAAGCCAGAATAAATACAGCAATAACCTTAGTTTAGCATAATCAGATTTTAATCTGGTTAGTGGCATGAAGAAAAGAAATAGGAGAAGCTGAGAGTCATCACACTGATGATAAAATTGTTTATGTCCTGGTTATAAGAATGAAGAAGATAGGTAGGAAGATTGCTAGATAACCAAAAAAAAAAAAAAAGCCTACACACTTCAAGAAAAGGAAAATTGTATAATATTTTTTTCAATAGACAGTACTATCATCATATGAGGGATCCTGGAGGATGTTGTATACCATGAAAAACTCACTACACTGCCAGGTTTTAGAGAAGAAACTGAAAATGCATGTGTAGCTATCTCAGTGATCAAGGTTATTAAGCAGCAGTTCACTCTACTCTAAATATTTGGAAGCTCATGGCCACCATTTGAGCAGGGTTTTTTTTTTTTTTTTTTTTTGAGACAGGGTCTCACTTTGTGGTTCAGCCTCCAACTCACATCATAGCTTCTGCCTCCGAGTGCTGGGATTACAGCACTCCCGGCACTGTGGTATGTGGTACTGTGGTATGTGGTACTGATTGCTGCTGGGCGTGAGTCTCCATGCCCAGTATTGTCTGTGGATCGAATTCGGGTCCCTGTGCTTGCAAGACAGGCGCTGGAACCATTGAGCTAAATTTCTGGCCCTTGAACAGCTCTTATAACTATAGAGACAAGAGGTAATTTGTATGAATCTCATGATGGCTCAATAAATTTAGAATGAAAATATTTATACAAGATTTTCTTTTCCTAAAGTGAGTGTGAGTACCTTTTTTGTTGACTCTGTATATACATGTATACATATGTACATACTAAAAATAGAAAAATACTATGTAAATGTACTGATAAGTGTGCCTGAAAGTAAAGAATGACAAGCATGGTGTCATGTCCTGTGTCTGGATGTCCCCCCAAAGCCTTATATGATTAAAGGTGGAGTTTTTCAGAAGTGGCTGGATCTAGAGTGTGTGATGCTGGGATCATGGGTGTGCAATTACTAAACTGGTCCACTCAGTGGTTCAGGAAGTCCCTCCCTGGAAGTGAATGCTAATCTCCATGGGGAGGTAGCCTGGACTGAACATAAGAGGAGAAAAAAGCTTATTGACATCCTTTATTGTTGCTGCTTCTTTGCTGCTTTGCTGCCTTCTGCCTGCCATTTGCAATGTTCCTCTGCCATTCTACCCTCCTTGAAGCAGCCAGCTATGAAATGGAACTTCTACAAGCTGCAAAATACAATAAAACTTTTCTTCTTTAATTTTTGAGTGTCAGGTGACAGTGAATAAAATAGCATGGTATTTTGATACTAGAGATAGTCTGGAGGAAATTGATGTGACAATGCCTGTCAAATTATTGGTACAACAGGCCAGAGGTAAGGCAAAGTTTCATAAGCAGCCTCCTTTGATACCTCAATCTTAGGTCAGATTCCTGTTCAGGTCGGAAGGTAGATGTGTTAAACACTTAGAAGTGCTATCTAAACCCGGGTGATCTGAGATTTACTATTCTGAAATTTTTCTGACTGCTGTCATCCTCCTTCAGAACTAAAAACATTCAGATGAAAGTAACTAAAATATTACAAGATTCTAGGATCAAGAGAGTTGAAGGCAGATAATCCCATGATGGATCTGGTGCTCTGAGAGGGAATAGTTACCCCATCTCAGGACCTGAGGCAGCCCTCACAAGCAGCAGAAACAATCATCTCAAAATGGAAATGGAAATATAACCTCAAGTGATAAAGATTACTGGGAGCCACCAAAATCTCAGAGAACCAGACCTGAGATATGATCAACCAGACCCTAGTGTGTGTAGCTCTTGACCTTCACCGTAGCTTCATTCTTTCCTCATATAACCCTGATGCTGTTGTCAGTCCCTAAAGACAGGGCTTAGGTCTTGTCCTCTTGCTTTCCAATACAGCCACACTCCATAAACCAATTGCTTTCTTGCTTCGTCATCATTTTTGTTACCAGTCAGCCCAGGGCTCTGTTGCTAACTTTGAGGTAGAAGTCACAAAGAGGCAGATCATCTCTTCTGAAGGGGTTCTTACAGGAGCTTATGTTCAAGTGTAACAGGAAATATGCAGAGTAAATGTGCTCAGGCTGTCTTTACCTGGAAAGAGCAAAGCTTATAGAATCTGACAGGTGGCTTGGCACACATCTCAGGACTCCTGCATCTTCAGCTCTGGGCAACTAGCTAGTGCATAGCGCAGTGGTCTGCTCCCGCGCTTGTGTCTGTTTGTTGTTGGCTTGTGAAAAAGCTCTCTACACCATCACAAATGGTCAGAACTGAGTGTTGTGAAGGCTGCACAGCACCATCCCTCTACAAACCTCAGAGAAAGTATGTGGCAAAATAAAGGTAGAGCTGTCCAACTTCAGTAAGAGTCGGGTTTCAGTTAGAAGAGAGAAAGAAACCACTTCACCCCCAATTGATATAGGTGCAGCAGCAAAGCTGCTCTACAGCTTTCTGAAGCTTTTATTCTGTCTCCAAGTCTCGTACTGGACTCTCATGGAAGCGGTAGCAGCAGCAAATCCTAGTCTTTTGGTATTTCCAGTGTCCGTGCCTGGTCTAGGGCTCTGGTAATAGGTTCAGGCTGTGCATACACCAGGGAGACAATCTTCCTGGACTTGAATCTTGATCATACTCAATCTCAGGAAGGTTTTTATACAAAGGCCGCTAGGATACATAGAAGTACCTACTGCAGAAAAGATGATTTTCACTACTAATTCAAAATTCAACTATGAGACTCCTTCCTCCCATCTTCTCTTCCAAAGAAATTTAGCATATCCTTCTGGTCTGATCATGAGAATGTAGCTATGGTTATGATACAAAAAGTAACCTCGTTGGCCATAGAGTGATTGCCTCCTCCATGAAGGAGTGTGACTGCATAGCTCCGGTCCATGGCCCCTTGCTAAATTTTTGATCATGTCATTTCCCCATTGCCAGATGATTATGCACAGAAAGCTGATTCTGAAGTCATTGTCTGTTTGGAAATGAACCCCTAGAGTGCACTAATGGCATTTTGTGTCATTTATGCTGAATTGAGTGGGATGAGAAATCACATTCTGATCTCTCTGCTCCTTGGTCTCAATGCTCAGTGGGAGCACAAGTTGCTACCAAGAGAAAAGGATCCGCCAAGATTCTGGCCCCTTCTATCCTCCTGCTGAGTCTCTGCCATGAATTGACAGGAACTTACCTCTTCTATCTTTTCACTCCTTCTGCTCACTTTGAAGACAACGAGTCACATGATCCAGCTTGTCAGACTGAGTGAGTCACCTGTCACTCTGCAGTTCACTTTAGAAAAAAGAACTTTGCACTTCAAGGAGATTTAATTCCAGGGACGGTCCACTTTGTAGATTCAGTCCTCTATAAAAGTTTTTAGGAAGGTTTTCCTTTGCAGAATTTTCTCCTCTGGTCCTTCTAACTTGTAAGAATCCAACTGTTTTTGTGTCCCGTGTGTCAGAGGAAAGGTGAGCTGACTCATGGCTGAGCTATTGATACTTTTGTCTTGCTTCATTGTAAACCACATTCTGGCTCAGTCTGACAAGAACAAAGTCTCTGAGAGGCTGCTGGTGGAGGGCTGGGCCCGGATGCTCTCTCCCTGTAGGACAGCTTTGCAGCTGCACCTTTATAACTCGGAGATGAAACGGCTGATTTCTCTCTCCTTACTGAAACCAATTCTTACTAAAGTTGAAGAACTTTTGCTTTCCCGTGTTCACATTCTTAACATTCCTTCACCATCAAACAATTTCACTCCTCTGCAAAACCTTCATAAAAACTGAGTTTGCTTCTGTCAGTTTCCTCCCTGAGTGTGGGACAAAGAGAAAGCATGTATGTGAGTATGTATGTGTGTTCACATGTGTGTACATGCCAGGATTCCACACTCATATTCATAGCCATTTGTAAAAAATTAACAATTTATTGAAGCCAGAGAGGAGTGACATAGTGTAGTAGTGGAGGAGCTACCACAACTGGGGATTGTAGAAATAAAGAAAATGAGAAACTTTGAGAAATGTTGAGACATGAAAAGCTGAGGGTAATTACATGTCTGTTACTTCTGCTCAAAGGAAACACTTGAGAGATTCTGCCGCACTAACACGACAGTCCTTTCTCTCAGATCCCAGTTCCTGCCACCTGGAAGCCACTCTGAGCGGCCCCCACTCCCCACTTTCTCCTGTGTCCTGAAGAAGCTCAGGGGCTCCACTCCTGATGGGGCACATCTGGCCTGCAGTCAGTCTCACAAACTTTCTTTGGCATTTGTTTGTTTGTTTGTTTGTTTGGAGTGCAGAGGAATTTAGCTTTGGCTGCAAATAAAAATATAGTCTAGTTATAATGAACATAAGTAAAAATTTTCCTTTTAAAAATACTTCTATTATAATATTTTTTAATCTTTATTGGTACATTAAATATACACATCATGATTGCACTCCATAATGGGGATTTGTACCAGTATAAGACACAACTTAATTCTCATTTTTTCCCCATAGTCCTACCCACCCTACCACCCCCCATATACATAAAATTTGTTTCCTTACTTTTTTGTTACAATATTTTTTAAGACAAAAAGAGGAGCCACAGGTGGGACAGCCTTGTGAAGTGTCTGAGAAATGACTCAGAGACATGAGAATTGTGATCACCTGGAATTTATAGACAGAAAACTGAAGCTAAGAGAGGGACCTCCACTTGGGGAATGCTTGAGACCACCACGTGTCAGGAGACTTTAAAAGGCTGTCTGATGCAGACCCTTTCTACTGTGCTGTAGTGAATGTAGCTGCAACGAAGCCATTGCCATGCTTTTAAACTTAAAGTAAGTTTAAAGTTTTAAATTTTTTATTAGTACGTGTTTACAATACATGATGATTGCATTTGTGGTGGCGAGTTGGTGTGTTTTTCCTCACATCCTAATTCTTTATCTCCTGCTCACTCTCATCCTCCTCTGCCAATTCTTGGTCACCTTCCTTTTTATGAAGAGTCTATTTCTGTGTTTCCTATCATCTTTTTTTCTTTTAATGTATTTATATTTTGGGTTCCTCATAGAAACCATAAGAGAAACCATACAATATTTCAGCTTGTAAGGGAGAGCTTCAAGTCTGGCTAGGGCAAGTGAACTGTGTGCCTATCTCCTGAGCCTAAAGGTTGAGACCCTATCTTCCTGCAGATTCGGAGACCCTTAGGGGCTTGAGCACACTCGCTCCCACATGTTGAACCTTGTCAGTGGCCATCTGGACAGCCCTACCCCACTTGCCTCTCACCCACTGCCTCACCTTCCCCCATAGCTAATGCCATATAGACCACCCACTCACAAACTTCTCTTATTGGGCAAAACCCTAGGTCAAACCTATAGACCCTCCATTCCTCCTAACCTTCACGCCCCCCCCGTGACCTTTGGCTATATATGTGACACTTAAGCTTGAATAAATTGAAAGTTCCAGAAACATTCCCCAGGGTCTGTGCTTGACTCTGCGCCTCACCCTCTCCGGCCAGGAAAACCTCACATAGACAACAACCAACAAGCCTGTGTATCTGAATTATTTCACTCAGCATTGTAGTCTCGAGGTACATTTGTTTTCCAAGAAAAGACTCAAGTTTCTCCTTATGGCACAACAGTACTCTATTATTTATAAATACCACAATTTCATGTATAAAGGTGGAAAACATGATAGAGAGACAAATTTTATTTTATAGATTTAACAAATGCTAATTCACAATCTTTAATTATAGGCAGGTGCTGGAACCACTGAGATAAATTCCCAGCCCTAAATTATAGAATTTATACATGCAAGAACTTCTTTAATTTCATTGATCAGTAGTAATAACGTGCAGGCAAAGATCCATGTTCAGGATTTTGAAACAGTACTAATACTAAGATGGTGGCATTTGGGGGTAGAAAAGTTGCTCAAAATTTCTGGCAGTAAATAGAAATAAAAATTCGCTCCATCCTTTCCATGTTTGGGAAAAAGCAGAGGCCACAGAGTTGGTGCCTATGATGAATTAAACTTCAGGCATGCCCTTCAACAGAGTGAAAATGAAAACTTGACTTGAATAACACCCTGATAAAGTACAGAACCATATCTGTTCATAAGCATCATGTGCAATGGGCCTCTCCATCCTCCAGAGCCAGCACGCTCTGCAAGCCAGGCCTGCTGAGTCACTGTGGGTCTTCATCAGGGAAATGTGTCCGGGCTGCTTTTCCTTTCTCTGTACCATGGCTCAGATGAGGTGGCTTCTGGGTGGCTTTGCATCTCTGGAAGGCAGCTTGTTGCAGACACCCTTCCTCATTCAGTGACCCAGCCCTGCAGGATCCTCTGGGAGGTGTATGAGAACTTCGAAGTTGGAAGGACTCCGAACACATTGGAGTGATTGTGCAGCAAACCTGGAAGTGCTTCCTATTCAACTTTTTGAGAATGTAGTGGCCAGATGAGTATTTTCATGTCAAATATACGAAGGTTGTGCCCCAACCCTAACTCCATCTCACTGCTAAATATGAGCTATTTTTCTAAATTAAAACTTCAGTATTCAGAATTAATCACAGTGTTCCTGAAAAAGTTTGCCATCCCTGATGTAGTGCACTTTTGTCTGTAGTCAGCTTTCTGGGTCATAGCACGCCACAACATCTTGTTCCTACCTAACTTCAACCCAGTATCAATGGACTGACTTTCCCCTTTCCTTCTTGGGCACTTTCTCAGAGTCACAGATCTTAAACTTTGTACTGCCAGCCAGGTGCATGGCGATGTGGACCTGTGACCAGCACAGTGTTAGCACTTAATCTTCCTGGGATTTAATTTTCTAATCCATAACATGAATCAGATGATTTGAAAAATCTGGTCTCTAGCCAATTCCCTGTCCTCTGACTATGGGCAGTATTCTTCAGTAGACTGTATGCTCAAAAGAACAATTTGTTACATGGGTGATGGCATGACTTCTGGAGATTACCAGTCAAGGATCCAATGTGGATCCATATGTGTATGTTTATCTTGTTGAAAGACTTCCTGGAGATTATTCAACTTTTATTTTCTTTTTTTTTTTCAGTTCTTAGGATCAAACTCAGGACCTTGAACTTGCCAGGCAAATGTGGCACCATGGAGCTACATCCCTGGCCCCAATTAGCTTCTCTGTGCTTTATTTTTCTCATATATAAATAAAGACAATATTGTTTCTATGTTTAAGACTGTTGGAAGAATTAAACTGTGTATACCAGTGTTTATAAAGACTTTAGCATACCTCTTGGAACATAGCAAGTGCTCAAAGTACTTTGTACTTTTCGGTTGTGATTTGCTATGTTCAACCCCAGTAAGGCCATTAGTAACACGAATACCTTTAAATTTCTGTTTTACAATTAAGACTCAGCAGGAAACAACTAGGTCAGAATAATTCAGACTGTGCTTGATTGAGAAATTAGAGCCATACCTTTAAAAATGCATCATTAATAGCTAGGAGTCAGTAAAGACTTTGAGCCTGTTCTTTCTCTTCCTATCTTGCTTATATTGGAGGATTATGTTAATCTAACTTCAAATAGTGAGAAGAAGTGGGTGGAGGGGCCCCCATGTTACATTAACACGCTTCATTTACATTAGTGTTGGTGCTTTGGTCCAGACTTGTCCTCATGATGATGTCTGTGAAGCTGATTCATGGTCGACACAGACTAAAACTACTCCTCTCCACAGCAAGACTCTTCTTCATTCAGTTCAACTCAGAACAGATTGTCAATGTTGAGTGTAATCATGATATGCATATAAAATGTACCTTTTTCACTATAAAAAAGAACTGCATCAAATATGTTTTCCAGCCACAGTTACTAACAGTATTTAAGCACCTATAATGGGGGAAAATCATAGAACAAATGCATATTTACAAATGCATACATTAGTAAGACACCTCTCTACTAAATTATCTGACACGGTGGAAGAGTTCAATGCATGTGAAACTTAAGAAGTGTTTATCCAGATTCCTGTGCCCTGTGGCTCTCTCCATGTAACTCTAAATCAGAATGTGAACACTCTACTTGTAACGGATGTCAAGTGAGGTGCAAGGCTTTCTGGGAAGCAGATCATTTGGTGCATTACAAGGAATCTTCACACCCATGCCCCATACAAATATTTAATTAGATTTTGCAAATTATTTTCCCTCTTCTTAATTTATAATGGTCATGAGTGTAAATTTAGAGTTGAGGCTGTCAAACTTGGCTCCATAGTCCAAGCATCTGAGGAATTTTTTTTCTTAAATACCAGCTCCCAGCCCATACCACACAATAGTGAAATGAAAGATAGTTGGGCTCAGACTGAAGTGTTTTTAAGGCTCCCAAGAGGATCCAGTATCCAATCAGGCCACTAGAATCTTGCCAATGCTGGATTAAGGTTTTTTTTTTTTATAAAGATAGAAGTGGATAAGTGTGAGACTATCACATAGCTTCATCTGTGATAACTTTCCTTTCTAATTCAATAGAGAGGGATTCTTCTCTTTAACTTCTACATTCTATGACCTGAACTAGATAGAGCTGAGTTAGCTCATAAAGTGTGTCTTCTGTAAAGGTTGAAAAGCACTGTCTGTTCAGCCCCGGTTTTTATCTGGAACTGTAAATCACTAAGGAGCTTGTTAAGTATGTCCATTTCCAGTGCTTTCACTTCATGGCATGTCTTTTGGAGTTCATCAGTCAAGGATCCGATATGAATCCCAATGTATATGTTTACTTTGTTGAAAACAAACATTGTCATTTATAATTCAGGGATCAATCTAGAAAGTGTGCCTTTTAAAACAAATATCCCAGGTTGGGGGTTGGGACATCATAAAATTACAGAAATGTGGGCTTCACTCTAGGGTCATCAATATGTTGGTAAGCTGTTGCTTCATACTGAATGCTCAAAACATATTATTAGCTTAAAACAGAAACAATGTTGACATTCAGAAATTTGTGGGCAATTCTTCTACTCTCAACTGGCTTAATGCATCTACGCCTCGTCAAACAGATACTGGTTTTGCTGAAATTGACTGGACTCTCTCACGTTAGGGGCTGTTGACGATCTGCTGTGAAACTTGGACATTCCTGATATTTTTTTATGTTTATCTTACATCCTTCTTAAAGGCAGCAAAACAGCAGAGCAAATATTACAAGCCACACTATCTCTTCTGTCCTTACATTGGCCAACATGAGAAGAAAGATGGTCCAGGGGTCTAGACTTGGAAAGAAGCTGTGTTCCATGTGGGAAGCCTTTCTCAGCCATACAACAAAGGACTTTGACTGGACACATGACATGGGGAGAATTCAAGAATTGCAGCAGCAAATGTTACAGAAAATATACTATGTGTAGCCATGAATTTTACTTTTATTTGGGGGGGGGCGGGAACAGGGTCTTTCTTTGTAGTTCAGGCTGGCCCTGAGCTCAGCCTCAAACTCACATCACAGCAATCCTCCTGCCTCTGCCTCCCAAGTGCTGGGAATACAGGTGTGAGCCACCACGCCCGGCACTGTGGTGTGTGGTACTGATTACTGCTGGGCGTGAGAATCCATTCCGAGTATTGTATGTGGTTACTGGGGGATTGAACCTGGGCCCTTGAGCTTGCAAGACAGGCTCCAGAACCACTGAGCTAAATCCTCGGTCCACATTTTACATTTTTACATAAATTCTGTCATTTAATCTTTGCAATATTCTGATACAGTAGGTAGTATTAGTGCCCTTTTCGAACAAAAACTGCAAGAATAGCAGAGGGTGGTAAAACAGTTGCTAATGATGTACAGGAATAGGCCTAGGTATATTTTGCAGATATTTTACTTTAAATGAGCACCAAAAGAGGAGGTCATTACAATTTGGCAGTGAGCGTATGTTTCAAGAAAGAGTAAATGTGCTGATTATGCGAGACAAAAGAATATTCCGGAAGAAAGGCTGGAATTTAAGAGTCAGTTTTATTTAGATCTCATGGCTATGTTTTAAACCCTGCTCCTATTTTTTTTTAAACCAAATTCTGACAGTGAGGTACATTCAGTGATGTCTGGGGCTTGTGTTCAGACTATAGACGTGAAAATCTGGAACATCATATTCATTTGTTCTCTGCACAGAAATTAACTTGTGATTTAGTTAACTGAGGTTGCAGATTTCCAAATGTCTACGACAGCTAGGATAATTTTATATTGTTTTACATTTTAAAATCTCTGCAAGAAAAGTTAACTTTTATAAAGAGGAAAGAACAGATGGGAATGAGGGACAGGAGCTTGATTCTGCCTCAGGACCAAGGCACTGAACCTGCTTCACCATTACTGAGCACTGCTGCCCTGATCTCCATAAAACTTCCCTCACCTCCTCTTTCAGACAGAATTCAGGGAGAAAAGCTCCATTTTTTATTTATATTAGAATAGGTTTGCATAATTATTATACATAATGTTGGTAGCACATGTGCTTACACATTTGATTCTTTTTACATCCTCTTTCTCAGCTTCTGCCTTCATCTCCTGCCCCCCTTCCCACTTGCTAAAGATCCATGTCCTTGTTTCCTATTATTTATCTTTTATTTTGTTCTTTATTTATACTTTGATTTTCAGGTAGAAAAGAAGCCATGCAAAATATATCTCAGCCAAGTTTCCTTTTAAGCCTATCAGGACAACTGAGCCAAGTGGGATTTTTTTTTTCCCAGATAAAAATCAGTACTCAGTTTTTGACATAATATCATTTTTTTTTTACTTTAGGTCTTCTGTTATAAAAGAATGGTGTAAAGTGTTTTGACTTTTGAATATGTAATTGACATCATTTACCCAAGTAATCCTGTAACCGTTTATGGGGGATTGATTATTTTCTGAGACTCTGTGATATCACTGAGATAACGATCACCATAAAACTGCATTTTAGGAAGTGAGAAGTCTGAATATAGGCTTTGTTCTCTCTTCTTCACCATTTTGTGGCCAAGTTCACAGTCCAAAGTTTAGTCAAAAACTAATGTAAATTGGGGGCTAGAGATTAGGATCAAAAAAGATTTTTCTTGAATTTGAATTCTATTTCTGCCAATCTCTAACTGAAGTTAATTAACTTACATAAACTCTCTGTGCTTTGTGTTCCTACCTGGAAATATTAATAAAAATACCATCTGCTTCCTGTCATTCTGATGATTAAGTGTGACCATATGAGTGGAAGGTTTAGATGAGCCTAGAACATAGTATTTAAAAAGGGTTAGTTATCATTGCTCAGTAAAGAAACATTCATTGACTAGAAAGAGGTGTTATTTTGATATCCTATAATGTGACTATAGATTTTTGCATTATGTTAAATGAGAGAATTCCTAGAAGGGAGGATAGTTTTTAATGACCTAAACAAACATCATTAGAGTGTCATTTTGTTTAAGACATTCTTTTCTTTCTTTCTTTTTTTTTTTTTTTTTAGGTTTTTTGAGACAGGGTCTCACTTTGTGGTTCAGGCTGGCCCTGAGCTCAGCCTCCAACTCACATCACAGCAATCCTCCTGCCTCTGCCTCCCAAGTGCTGGGATTACAGGTGTGAGCCACCACGCCCAGCACTGTGGTACGTGGTACTGGTTGCTGCTGGGCGTGAGTCTCCATGCCCAGCATGGTATGTGGTTACCGGGGAATCGAACCCGGGCCCTTGCGCTTGCAAGACAGGCGCCGGAACCACTGAGCTAACTCCCCGGCCCATTCTTTTCTTATCTTGCTCTCTTTCCACCTCTAAGTTTTGCCTGGGCTTCTCCTTGTGTACATTAGCATACTTTCACAGTCCTCCCCTAGGAATTCTTTCACTTAACATGAATTACAGTCCAATTACATAATGTGTGATTTATATAATCATTTATATAAGCATACATGGGACAATTATTGTTTTATTTTCTTTATGCTCTTAATTTATTTTTAATTTATTCATCTAACTGGGATTATTCAAAGATCCCTCAAAGTCTAAAACTAAAGTAGCTCCATTCTGCTTCAAAAACTTTTTTATTAATTTTTTAATGGTATTAGGGCTTGGGAATATCAAACTTTCTTTAGTAGGAGAAGTGGAAAGGGCAAGAGGGTTTGTGCTTTGGGTTTTTACTCTCAGGACATAGAGATAGTGGCTTAAAGTGATTTGATTCTTCTGAGTTGCAGTCTCCTTATCTCTCCAAGACGATTATGTTGACATGAGGTTATTATGATACCTGCCATCATGTAAGTGTTCATTGCAGCTACTAGAAGAAACAGATTGCATTGGAAAGAGATTCATGAGGGGTAACTATTTGTTAAGCTAAAACTACTAAATGAAAGCTGACAATAATCACGAGTTCTGTGTGGTGCATACTCAGACAACCACAGTTCAGAAATACTTAGAAAAATATATTGGATCTGAATGAAGTAGACATGCACTTTTTTTAACCACTTCTTAAATAATGCAGTATAATAGCCATTTATATAACATTTACATTAGACTTTGTATTGTAAGTAATACAGCCAATGATTTCTTGTGTAAGAGAGAATTTACATAGATTTTAATAAAAATACGTCATGTTTTGACACAGAGCCTCCTTATGTTAGTCAATCTGGCTTTGAACTCACTATGTGACCCAAGCCAGCCACAAACTCCCTGTGATTATCCTGCTTCAGCTTCCCAAATGCTGGAGTCATAGGTTTATTCCACTGCACCTGGCCTGGTATGTCATTTTGTAGATGGGACTTGGGAGGCTATAGATAAGTGTTTTCACTTTGGTAAAACAATTCATATTTCTGAAGGGTCCTGTCACATTACTGTGAGTGCTGCTTCTATGACTGAGAAGAGACAGCGGGGAAAGAGTCCGGTGAATAGTCTGGTCAAGCAGGATCCCAAAGGACGTGTGTTCTGAGAAGTGTAGGGTCGATGAGTGCTGTATTGTGATTTCTCATCCTTTTTTCAAATCTGGAATCTGTGTAGATGCAGAGTGAGAAACAGCACTGCCAGGCCTCCTTTCCCAGCATGCTTTTCTACATTCCGTTTCTGACCTAGGGAAGTAAGCAAAGTCCTTGGGGGATAAGCGATTTCTTTCCCCCACCCCAGAGAGGGGAGTGAGTGCTACCAGTCCCATCTGCTGTGTCTGTTCCACTCCTCAAGCTCCTCCAAGATTTCTTCCCTAATGGAGGAGAAGGTGAGCATGAAAGAAACTGCTAAGGGCCCATGAATATTTCAAAGGGAAAAGCCCAGGGACTCCATTAAACCTTGTACAGTCTTCTGTAAATGGAGAGAAGGGCTGAATAATGAAATACTCAGAGGGACTGAGGTGATTTCAGAGCAAAGTAGGCAGATATGAAATAAAATGCTTCTCACCACATAGAAATCTTAAATTTCCTCCTCCTCATTCTCTCACAACCAGTTCTTTTCAGACCTCCAGCCTTCTTGTGCCTGTCAATGTGGAAGAGGAAGGAGACAAATAGTTACCTGTGAGACTTGCTGGTGCAAGAATTCTGGTTGGGATCTGGTTTCTTGTACTGATCATGTGAATTTATGGTTCTCATTTTAGATGAAAATTAAATGTGACAAAACACATAAATCTCAGAGCACAGACCGACCGCTTATTAGATGATTGGTCTTATCACTGCATATTTTTCTTCCACGTGTTTTCCTGACTTTCTAGAAGTGGTCTTCTCCCTCAGTCTCTTTCAAGACTATGACTGTGTGAGGTCTCTGTCCTGCCAGGCAGTTCTGTAGCCTTCCCTGGCATTTCCACTGGTAATCAGTCAAAGCCTGCCCAACAGGCGCATATGTTATGGCAGATCCAGTCTCCACATAATGGTCCTAAGGGAATAAGGCTTTTAAGCCTGCACACGCATGTGATGAGCTAGAAGCCATTATCAGTGGCTTGTGTGCTTGTCAGGACCAGTTAAGTCAGCTGGTTGTAAGACATGAAACCTTCTGCCCTCCAGACTGGCAGGAAAATATGTCTCTTCTCGGTTCTTTTTCTCTCTTCCACAAAAATATAAAAATGTGCAGTTTCATATCTTCCATGTTTTTCATTATCTACTCAAAGAACTCGGCATCCTTTCTGAACATAGCATTGGTGGAATAAGAAAAATGCAAACATTTGTCCTGGATGACTTTATCTCTGTATACAATCCTTAAAAGGAAAAATAATATAAATACTAACCAAGTGTTCTTTTTTTTAAATAAGTTTATCTGTATTCTCTAGATTTTAGAAATTTCTTTGAACCACTGAATAGTAGCTTTAGTTTCTATTCCCAAAGATTATCGCAAGTCTACTTAACTGTCTGCTGCTGTCGTAGATGCTGGCTGAGGAAACAGGTCATGATTCCTGTCCTTAGTATCTCATAGAGGGGACAGAAAATGGAGAGAGTGGCTTCATCACAGCCCAGGACTGACTCAGAAGTTAAATGTCAGGACAAGATGCATGGAGACCTGCCCTGAAGCAGATGAAGGAGAGAGAAATGTCTCAGATTTAGGGATTCAGAACTCAGTCCAGGGGAATATGTGTAAAAATTAATTAGCTGTTTCTTGCAATAAAAAGTTTCTAGTTTCATCTTGGAAAATATTTCAAGTATAGTGTTACACAGTTGCTGTCAATTTTCTTTTCATGCAAGACTGCCATTCAGCTACTCTATAACAAACTAATGTCACTTATTTTTATCTTCTGTAGCTCATTAGCTTATACTTATAATTTAGAACCTAAAGAATTCAAACCCTGAGTTGTTATTTTACAAGTATCTGAAGCCTTCTCAGTCTCAGAAATACTGTAGGCTTTCTAAAAGTAGAGAATTGTTTTAGTCATGTGAATTTTATATTCCCAAAATTCCCTGTGTGATGTGACAAAAGTTTGCTTATTAAGAAGGCAAAATAAATATGTTTATGACTTTCAAGTGTTAATGTGATTTAAAAATTTTTCATGGAAAGTAACTTCCAATTGCACTTGACCCATCTATAAAAAGGATAATCCTTCTCCTGCCACTATATGAAACATGTAATATTTGCCGTGCTGCATACCTCTAAAAATATTTCTTAAATAGTTAATTATTATAAAATTGGTTTACTGAATATTCCTTTGGTAATGGTTCTTTATTGAAGTAACTGGATATTCTGGTCATCGCTACCTATTTCAGTGATGAGAAGGGAGAGTGGGACTTGACAATAACCATCACCCCAATCACCATGACTGGGGTCAGGTGAGGATTGTTCTTGCTTTTCAACTTGTCCCTGCTGGACTGTGGGTAGAGCATGAGCACTTTGCTCACTGTCGTCACTGAGGGGCACAAGCTGTGGGAAATTCCCATCTGAATACTGCTGGCTGCAGTTGATGCAACCAGAATTGTGGGAGTAATTCTGCAGTGAGACTCGTGGAAAGAATTAAGCCGAAGTACCACTCTAATTCAATTGTAATATCTAATCACACTAATCAACTAGCCATCCCCCAACACACACACACTTCACCAACTGTGGTCTGTGTGCCCAGAAGAAAACTTCTTTCCTTCCTTCCTTCCTTCCTTCCTTCCTTCCTTCCTTCCTTCCTTCTTCCCTTTTCTTTCTTTCTTTGCTTCCTTCCTTCCTTTTTCTTCCTTCCTTCCTCCCTTCCTTTTTCTTTTTATTTTTTAAATTTGTTTCTTTTTCTTTTCTTCTCTCTCTCTCTGTCTCTCTCTCTCTCTTCCTTTTTTTATTTATTTAAAGCCAGGTCTCACTAAGCTTTTAAGTTTCCTAGCCTGGATTTGAATTTGCAGTCACCATGTAGAGTGCTGTGATTACAGGTGTGAGTAAATCACAAGGCTGTCTAAGGATTTTGAATGGTGAGTATGTCTTGGTGGGTGAATGGCATACTGCCTGTGAACAGCTTGCAGCAGAGAAGGCAAATAGAAACCGCACACTGCAGATAATAAGGAGCAGCTGTAGGGGGCTAAGGAACACGAACAGTGGGCCAGTTCATTCGCTGATGAAACATTTCTTAAGTTTCTATGCAATACTGGAAGACAGGAATTCCAAGAACCTAATCCCCTGCCTTCAAGGTAGACATGATCTTAATAAGACAAAGGGAAAAGGGCACAACTTCAGTGGTAACTATGTGCCAGACTCTGAGGTATGTTTCTGGCTAAATTACCACAGTACTAAAAACTGTACTCATTGAATCCATGTTACATGTAACCCAGTCATTTATTTCTGAGGTTACAGTGTGATAGTGTCCGAGCTAGAAAGAGAATCTGACCTCTCTACTTCAGAAGCTGTGTTCATTTCACCATTCTGATCCAATAGTCAGAGAGAAAATCTATAAGCAGCATGGAAATATTATCATAGCAGCATGAACAGTGTATGCACTGTGTACTCTGTGGGCCCTCGAAAAGCAACTTAATGCCTGGGGAGTGTCTGAAAGGCTTCTCCAGGGAGGTGACATTTTAGCTGGGGCTTTTGAAAGATGAGTCAATATTTGCCATGAAAAAAATCAATTCAGCCTAAGTAGTAATAAATGGGGTTTAAAGAGGCAAACAGCTGAGTTGTTTATCTATGTCAAATATTCTTGCAATCACACATTTCCATCTGTCTCCCTTGCCCTGCGTCTCCCTAAAGTCTCAAGTTTATAGCCCCACGGCCACTTCCTCTTTCTTTTACCTTTTGCATCTCTTGCTAATCTATCTAAAGCACAAATCTAAAATTACTCTACTATAAACTTTTTAACCTTTTTTCTCAGCCATAGAGTCTTTTACAATTAAGAAAGGGTACAGATGAATCCTTTTCAGAATATTATTTTAAAGTCATAAATATGAATAATATGAATATAGTTAAGGCATAACTATATAGTTATCTGAAATAGTTACCACATTCAATTATAGTTATCAGTGAGCTTTTGTATTAACCAAATAAACCAATGAGCTATATCAGCAGGACTTAAAACTAACCGCATTTTGAAGTATCTGAGACAAATGATTCCAAAGTATTTATGACAACTATGATATAAAATGAAAATACCTGATTTCTTCTGTTGAGAAAGTTATAGGTTTTGCTGGTTAAATTTTACAATATAATTGCTAAAAGTGAAAAATCTATATTATTATTTATCCAACTCTATAAGCCTCTTGAATTCTATCCCAGATATATCTGAGTAGTTGAGTCCCTAAATACCATGGGAAAGATACTAGTCAGAATGACTTATTCTTCTCAATTCTTTAAGATAGTACCATTTGTTATGGTTATGACCCTACCAAAGCCTCACACAATCAAAGATGAGAGTGAATCTAGAGTGTGTGATGCTAGGATTAAGGGTATGTGATTAATATATCACCACAAGTGAGTGATTGGTTTGACTCTGCCCTAATTCCTGTAGTCTGAATAAGATAAAAGGAGCAAAAAGACACAGTTAAAGTTTCTTATTGCTTTTGCAACCTTCTGGCCACCACGAATGGTTTCTCTTCTGGAAAGCCTGTTTGCCATGCTACTCTTCCTTGTGGCCAGCTAATGATGGCCCTATGAGCTATGTCAAATAGACTTCCACCCTTTAACTTTAGATGTCAGCAAGGAGAGGAAATTAATTGAGATACCACTTTTTTTTATTTTTGGTTGTTTCTTCTTTCTTTTTCTTTTCTTTCTTTTTTTTTTTTTTTTTTTTGAGACTAGGTTTCACTTTGTATTTCAAGCTGGCCTTGAACTCACTGTAAAGCTCAACTAGCCTAGAACTTCCATCAGTCCTCCTGCCTCGACCCTCTAAGCTCCTAAATTACAGGCAAATGTCACCACACCAGGCTTAACTTTTACCTTCTCCCTTATTCTTTTGCATGTAAGGCCAAGAATTCCTTCCATAATCTTGACGTTCAGACATCCTATTATTTCAAATTAAATCAGGCTCTTTTCTATCTTTAGGTTTCACCTAGTATATCTTTTTCTTAATTGTTTACTTGTCATACTCTTCCATATCATTTAAAACTAAACTCTTGTTTTTTTCCCCCTTTCTAATTGGCTGAAAAGTTTAGCTGCACCTTCACATGCTTCTCCAAGCTCTATTTATTCCTGTGCATTTCCCCTCCTTTTTTTCCATGTCATATTTCCTTTTTTATTTGTATGTACACTTCCTATGCAAGTGGTTAGTAAATTTATTTGGAATCAGTTGGTGTTGTCTTAAACTTGTAGTACTTTATACTCACCTGTAAAGTAGCCATAAAAGAAAATTTTAACAGGTATAAATAAGAGAAGTGAGCCCATCTGAGTTGACCTGCTTATGCCCTGCAAGAAACAGAAGAGGGCTTGATAGACACAGCATGATGCAGTAATCCCAACACAGACATCACAAAGCCCACTTGGAAAACAACAGTGTCACTCTCTGAAAGCTCCTTTTCAGGGCAGGATTTAGAATGAGCTAATGGTCCCTATTTTAGGAGGTATGCTGGTAAGATGAGACTTTCCTGTCTCCTAACGTCCTTTGGACCAAGAAAGGGTACAAGTGAGGCTTGATTTTCTGTTATCATTGCTAAATGAAGCTCCAGTGTATTGTTTTATTTTTTAATTTTATATTTATTATTTCATTTTCACCTTACCAAATTGCTATATGCATGCATATAGTACATATACATACTTATCCATGTGCATACCTGTGTGTATATATGTCTGCATGTGCATATGTAAGCATCTATATGTACACAGATGTACAGTATTTTCTGCAATAGGAAACAAAACACTAGTTTTCTATTTGTTAAACACCCACTCTGTTTTATTACAACAGTATTTTATACAAAGTAAATATTTAAAAATATTTACTCACTATAGTTTGCTAATAGGAAAAAATTCATGTTCATTAAAATGTATAATTACATTCATACCATATGCTGCTCTGATGTAAATTAAAGTTAGGTTTTTTCAGAAGACACCTATAAGTTCAAGAATAGATTATATCCTATATTCTGCTCTCTGAGCAGAAAATGTGCTCTGTGATGTGTATTCACTTTGGAGACAAAGAAAATGTCATTGATGACACTTAACCTTAGTTTCAACTTTAGCTATATACTATCATGTGCTCCTTCCTCTGTGGACATGATGTCTCTCAGAATTTTTACATTGTGGATGAGATATTTAAAAATCCTATTAACTGACAGGAGGAACAAAGATATGCTATGCACAATAGACAACAAATCATTATGCTTATGCCACAGACAGTGTACAGTGCTGGGACAAATATGATGGGGCTTATAATATATCTGGAATCTTCTAAATTATGCATGGCAGAAGTACAATTTAAGCAAGTTAAAGTAAAAAAGGACACTAACACACGAGGTGTGATTTAAAAATACAAAGAAAGCTTACTTTTTAAAATAAAAATATTTAAAATTATAATGAGTGAGAAATTGTCATTTCCATTTTAAAATACTACATCTTTCTTGAAATACACGTACCCTATCATTCTTACCACTCTGATGCAGTTCTGGGAGTTTCCTTTCATGAGCATCTTCAGCTGCGCTGTTGCAACTACTTTGATGTACTGAGCGGCCATTTTGATTGGTGACCTCTGATGTTATGCAGGGGCTGCTGAACCCTCCATAGGAAAACTGATAGTTCCAAACTTCACTGAATCTTGCTGCTATTCAATATGGATGCAAGTGTGCCTTCCCCTGCAGTATATTCACATTTACCTCTTGTATAGAGTTACGGTTTGTGTCTAGATGTCCATTATAATATGCCCTTTAATTTTATTAATAAACTGGGGGTCTCAATCAAATTGTATTTCTATTTTTAGTTTTTTGAGGAAACTCCGTGATTTTCATAGTGGTTGTACTAATTTACATTCCCACCATGGCATAAAATGTTTCCTTTTCCCTCCTCATTCTGCATAGTATTTATGTTCTTTATATTCTTAATGGTAATTATTTTAACTAAAACGAGACGTAATCTCAAATTAGTTTTGATTTTGTTTTTGTAATGACTAAAGATATTCAAACTTGGACCAGGGATTTAGCTCAGTATTCTCAGCACCTGCCTTACAAGTGCAGTCTTGGGTTTGATCCCCAGTACCCACACATCACAATGCTGACTGTGGTGACTCACACCCACCAGCGATCAGTACCACATACCACAGTGCCGGGCGTCGTGGCTCACACCTGTAACTCCAGCACTCAGAAGGCAGAGTCAGGAAGATTGCTGAATTTGAGGCTGAGCTCAGGGCCAGCCTGAACTACAAAGCCAGACCCTGTCTCAATTAACAAACAAATAAATAAAAATAAAAGATGTTCAAACTTTATTCATATACTTCTTTTGAGAAATATTTAATAAATTTCATTGCTCATTCTTTGAAGTGTTTGATCTTATTTCTTTGAAGTTTTCCTATATTCTAAATATTAACCATTTATTATTGCTTCATTTTATTTTTAATTGATTTTATTGATACATTTTATATACACATCATGATCAAACCTGACATTGAGAATGTGTGCCAGTATATGATACAACATAATTCAATGTCATTGTTTGTAATTGATTTATTTGGTTTTTTCTGTCCTCTTGTTTCATTTTTTATAGGTCACATGTGTCCATAAATGCATCCATATTTTCAAGTTCATTACAATATTCTTTTCAAAGTAGCTTTTAATAATCATCTGAGTTTCACTGGCATCTGTTATAATATCACCTTTTGTACTTTGAGCTATACAATTCTGAGTCTTCTTTCTTTTCTTAATTTGGTTAAAAATCTATAAGTTTTGTTTATCTTTTCAAGGAAACTCTTATTCATTGACCCTGTATTTTTTAGTCTCTATTTCATTTTTTCAGTCCTGATCTTTATTATGTCTTTCTTTCTATAGGGTCCAAACTATAGTTATTCATGTTTTGTAGGAGCTTGATAGCTGTCATTAGGTAATTTAGTTGAAAGTATCCTGTTTCTGATGTAGGAATTCATGGCTATCAACTTGCCTCTTAGAACTTCTTTCATTGCATCTGACAGATTCTGGTACATTGTGTTCCTATTACCATTTGATTCTTGAAAAGTTTTAATTTTTTTCTCATTTCCCCATTGAATTTGATTGTTCAAAAAGAGTTATTCGATCTTCACATTTTGTGTAGATTCTGTCGTGTCTTTTGCTGTTAATTTCTACATTCATCCCATTGTAGTCTCACGGGATGAATATTATTTCATTTCTTTTTGTATTCAATAAAACTTATTTTATGGAGATAGTTGTGTGAATGATACAAAGGATGTGTTCTCTGCTATTGCTGAATGGACTACTCTGTAGATATCTATTAAATACACTTAATTTATAGTGTAGCTATTTTTTTATGTTTGTTAAATTTTAGTCTGAATTACCTGTATATTGCGATACTAAGGTTTTAAACTCACCTGCTATAACAATATTGAGATTTATGAAACTAAGTGTGTCAATGATAAGTGCACATATATGTATAATTATTTTATTTTCTTGGTGGATTGTTCCTTTCTCCAGTGTATAGTGATCTTTTTTGTCTCTTATGACTAAATTTAGACTGAAGTCTTGCTTTGTCAGATACGCTATATTTAGGTGTACTCCTCCTTAGCTTCAGACTCCAGGTGCTTGGAGTATCATTTATCATAATTTGACAGTCTGTATACATCTTTGCAGGGGAGGTATTTTTTTGCAAGCAATATACGTAGATAGATCTTGAGTTTTTTCATAGACTTTATCAGTCTGTGTCTTTTAATGAGAAAATTATGAGCATTTACATTGAGGGTTATGACTGAAGGAAAGACCTTAATTCCATCATTTTGTTGTTTTTTAATGTTTAAGTATTTATTCCTTTTTTTTTTTTTTCTGAGACAAGGTCTTGCTTCATGCCCTGCCAAGTGCATGTGGTTACTGAGGATCAAACCCTGTTCCTTGCACTTGCAAGGCAGGTGCCAGAACCATTGAGCTAAATCCCCAGCCCCTTGATTTTCATTTTTAAAACTTCTTTTCTAATGAGACTTATTCTCTCCTCTGCCTTTGTGGCTGTGATTAATTTCTTTTGTGTTGAGCTAACAGTGCTAGCTGAGTGGTCATGGACTTCAGCTTATGCTATCTTGAAAACTACTTTTCTTTCAAAACATGGAGAAATATAGTTTGGTAATTATTTTATTTCTGAGCTTAAAACACATCATTCCAAGTTCTTCCAGCTTTTAGTTTCTGCTGAGACATTTGCTATTATTCTTATAAATTTTCCATCAACTGGAGATTCACTTTCGTAGCTTTCAATATTCTTTCTTTGTTCTAAATTTTTAGCAATCTGTTTATGTCATGGAGAGGTTCATTTCTGCTCAGGTTTATTGGGGATTCTAAATGGTTTCATTTTTTGGATACCTATCTTATTCCCAAGTTTTGGCTTTTACTTTATTGGTTAAGCTAATTCTGAAGTATTTAGTTTTTTCTAGATGCTGTGGCTCTCTTAAATTCTCTCAATGAGTCCAATATCACTAGTGAAATATTATTGATTTTTGTAATTTGATTTTTTTATCTTGCTATGTTGTTGAATCTAGTTAATCTAGGAGTCTATTGATAAAATTTTCAGTTCTATGTAGAGGATCATATCATCTGCATATCATGATCATTTAATTTCTTTCTGTCCTATACATATATTTTTATTTCTTTTTCTCATCTGACTGCTTTGATACTATTTTACTAGTGAACACTGTTTTGTTTATTATTTTAAAGAGAAAATTTTAAAATTTTTTCACATTTAATATTACGTCAGTGGTAGTTTTCTTATACATGGCTTTTATCAGACTGATATAAGATCCTTCCATATCTATTTTGTTCTGAGTTTCTTTTTATCATTAATGGACACTGGACTTTGTCAAAGGCTTTTTCTGCATCTATTAGGATACTCATGAGAACTTTAGGTCTGTTTATGTGATGTATTACATTTTGTTGATTTCATGTATTGAAGCATACATACATCCTTGGTATGATCTTGGTGTGTGTAATTACTTATATTCTATTTTCTAAGAACTTGCTGAAGATCTTTGTGTGTATTTCATTAAAGAGATAGGCCTGCCATTTTCTTTTTTGGTCATGCTCTTGTCTGATTTTACATTTAGCAAAATGATAGCTTCTAGGAAGCACTTGGAGAGTCTCACTTTTCTTTTCATGCTATTAAAGAACTTGAGAGGTATTGACTTTAGAACTTCCCAAAAGGTTTTATAGAATTATTTATTTTTTTCAAACAATCAGCTTTTCAGTTTATTTATTCTTTATATTATTTTGGTCTCAATTTCATCAGCTTCTTCTATGATCTCTGTAATTTCCTTTATTGCATTGCATTGAATTTGGATTGTCCTTGTTTCTTCTCCTGGACATTGAGGTGAAGCTTTATTTATTTAGGTTTGCTTTGCTTTCCTCATACGCAGTATTGAAGGACATTATCAATGATTCTAAGGACTTCCTATTTTTTTCCCTTGATTTCTTAGGCATGCTAGTGTTTCATGAGTATATGTTTATAAACGTTATTCCTACCTGTTGAATTATTCCCTCAAGCAATATGAAGTATCTTCCTTTGCCTCTTGTGTTCAGTTTTGTGGTCAGAGTCCACTTTATCTGAAAATAGTTACTTCTGTTTGTATTCAAGTTTCTATTTTATGAAATATTGTTTTCAATCCTTTGAATTTTTTTTAACCTAGGAAGTTGGGGAGGATTAAATGCATTTTTTGTGTATAGCATACTTTCAGATTTTGTTTCTTGATTCATTCTGCCAATCTATGCCTTTTGACTGGGGAATTGAGATCATTCACCTTGACAGTAACATAAGTTATTGTCTTACACTTTGCCATTGCATTATTTTCTTGTTCCTCTTTTTTCTTAACTTGTATTTTTGCTTATTGTTTACATTCTGTTAGACTGTTTGGCATTGCAAGCTTCATTGTCTCTTTCTACAAAACCCTTCAGAATTCTTGGAGTGCTGGTTTGGGGGTCATGCATTTCTTTAAGTTCCCGTTGTCATGGAAACACTTTATTTCTCCATCAACTTTGAAGATTATTTTGTAGCATATACCAATATGTTTTGGAAGATATTTCAACACACGATAAAACATGTCAATAAAGTTCTTCTGGCTTTTGAAGTTTGATTTAAGAAGTCTGGTATCATTCTAGAAGGTTTAAGTGTGCGAGTGATTAGTCACTTTTCTCTAACAGTTTGTAAGTTTATGTCCTTGTGTTGGATTTCTGGAATTTTGACTATCATATAAAATGAAGGAGTTCTTTTGTAATCATGCCTATTTGAGATTCTGGGTCCCTAATTTATCTGGATGTCAAGTTCTTTCCTCCTATTTGGGAAGTTTCTGCTATTATTTTTGCAAATAATATTTTATTCCATTTTTTTCTGTCTTCTAATTTTTCAGTAATCTTAGTTAATCTTAGATTAGTTTTCTTTCCATTACCTAGTAGATGTTGGACCAATTTTTAATATTTTCTTAAGGTGTCTCTGAAAAAGCAGTCACTGATATCAACATTATCTTTTAATTCTAACATTCCAACATTGTCACAATGGTTTCTCCTGCTGGCCATATTTTCAATACAATATTTAATTTCCTGAATTTTTCTTTGGGACATTTCCATGGACTCTCACTTTTATTAAACTTGGTATTCATATTTTGTATCACTTTTTTAAAAAACTCAGGTAAATTATTATTGTCTTCTTCATACTTACAACGCATTTTGTTTATTAGGTGCTTTATCTGTTTAGTTATATCTTCTTTGAGCTCATCAATCCCCTTATTAATTTTTATATCCTCTGATATATTTTCAGATAATTCTGCATGACTTTTGATTTCCTCTTTCTTCTTGTAGTTTAGATCAGTTTTTGGGAGTTTTGGGGGAACATTTTTGGCCTTGTATTTTCATATTTCTCTTGTTTTTATTTTTTAATGAAGTTTATGGGTCAACTGAAGTTTATAGTGGAAAACTTTATTAGTACTGAGACTTCTGTGGTTAGTGTCTGCTTTTCAGTGATGCATTATAGGTGTGGCCAACTGTGTTCCTTTGCCTTTATTCTATATTCCAACCACTTTTGTTTATTTGACAGAGAAGACTGCTGTGTTTGCAGTGTAATTGGCCTAGCATCCAATTCTCTAGTAATGGGCTACATGGTTGTTAATGACAAAAGCAATCTGATTTTGAGATACAGAGAGAACAATAGCAACAACCATGACACTTTGACAGTAACAATAAAATCAGAAGCAATGACAACATGAAAGATACTTTGGATATTAACATACCTTAAGAACCACTAATGTATCATCCTTTACTATATGATTATATTTATTGTTATAATATATAATATAATAATTATAGAGTAATCAACAACAGAAACCAAAAATTGATATATGGCAAGTATATACTAAATGAAATAATTTTACTTATCCTAATAATTAACCAGTATTAGAGAGTAACAGCATATAACTTAACTAAATAGTCATACTAGTAAAGATAGAGGGGCTGGGCACTTGGAGAATGAAAAATAAAAATTTGAAGACTTAATCAATGGAAGAGAAGATGAAAGTGAAGTAAAAGGTTTCTATCAAATAGGGAAAATTAATAGCATTAGACAAAATCAACAGAAAATAACAAAGAAGCAAAAGGAGAAATATAGAAAAAAAGAAATAATAAAGAAAAATAGAGCAACAAGAAAGAAGACAAGAAAATAAGAAGAAAAAAAAGCTAATAAGTTTCAGAAAAGGAGAAAATGAGAAAAACAAAATGCAACATACTAATGAAAGAAAAACAAAAGCAAAAAATTCCTTTGTTGTTTTTTTGAGACAGGGTCTTGCTTTTGTAGTTCAGGCTGGCCCTGAGCTCAGCCTTGAACTCACAGCAGTCCTCCTGCCTCTGCCACCCAAGTGCTGACAACACAGGCATGAGCCACCATGCCCAGCACTGTGGAATGTGGTTCTGATTGATGGTGGGCATGAGTCACTATGCCTAACATTGCTGTACGTGGTTACCAGGGACTGAACCCAGGCCCTTGCCTTGTGAGGCAAGTGCTGGAACCACTGACCTAAATCCTTGGCCCACCTCTGTATTTTTGAAGTAGTTGTTTCTGTTCAAGATCGATAGCCTTGGAATCCAGCAAATCATAATTTTCTAACTTTATGGCCGGCGGGTTTATAAGATGTTCACCCATTCTAGTACCCCCCTCTGTCCATATAACTGAGAGTAGGACAGCTATCTAAGCCAGGACATGTCCTTGCTTATGTTGGTAGATGGGAAAAGCAGTCAGACCACTGGACTGTCCTGGATATAGACGGCAAGGTAGGGATTCAAGCAGACTATTGGATTTAATACCGACACTTTCACATCTATCCACCTCTGAAAGCCACATTCTCCTGGTCAGGTTTCTAACATCAAAAGGTATGGCCTAGGTCCTTCCTTGAGCTTAAACTTCTCTAGGGAGTCTATATCTAGCCCACCCCTTCTCTACAGCTGTCTCTCTCACCAAGTTAGTGGGAGAAGGTAACACTGGAGACCCTAAAGGTGAGTAATTCTGTATTTGTCCTATGAGTTATTTTTAAACTTTTCCCAAAATGGTATCTGATTAAACACTAGCAATTTGTTGGGTTCTATACTGGCTTTATTATTTTACAACTCTAGCTTGTCTAGGAGGAGTCTTTTTCAGAATAAAACCCCCAGCTCTTGTGTCCTTTACATTTATTATGGGTTTTTAATGAAATTAGCATAGCTGGGCCAGATCTACAATTTCTCAGATCTTCTGGATTATCTTTTTTCTTCATGCACTAGCCTCATCCACAGTTCCTGGAAGCAACGGATACCTTGACTCCAAAAGCAAAGAGAGAGCCAATCAAAAAAGACAACTATAGCCCAGTCTCCCTAATGAGCATAGATCATTCCTGCACTTAGTGGGCAGAATTTAGCCCATGCTTTGGTCATACTGTGTATAAAAAGGATATGCATTCTTAAGAGTCCACTGACATTTTCTCTTTCAGTCCTATGAGGCAGAGGATCTGTCTTCCCAGAGCTCTTGCACATTCAGAGCTGATGTGCATGGTTATGTCACTTATTCTAAATATCAGGATTTCTGTGTTTCACCTGTTTGCGGTCTTGTTCCAGCTGCATTTCAGCGATTTCCCCTGGCCTCGCTATCTCCACAGGCAGCTGGATATGTGTGGATTATGGTGAACATCTCAGAGCAGCCTGGTTGTGCTGCTTACCGCTAGTCTATCATGATTGTCACACCCCTGGTACTTTTTGAATAGAGAAAAACTTTTAAATTATTACTCTTCCTCTCATTTTTTAAAACTCTGACAAAGACATCTGTTTTTTATTCCTAAGTATAAAATGAAATATTCATCTTCTCATTTATATTTTAAACACAATCTTGCATACATAGTGAGATAATTAAGTACTTAGTCTCCAAAATCTTAATTTATCAGAGGCAGTAGTTAATTTTTTTTAAATTATCTTTATTGGTACATTAAATATACACATCATGATTGCACTCCATAATGGGGATTTGTAGTAGTTAATTTTTTTCAGGAATATGATTTTTTAAGTAGTCAAGTTCATTTTATAACTATATTCTTCTAATACAAACAGTCTCAAAGGGAAGAGACTGACCATTAGGCATCACAAGTCAGTGGTTTAGTTTTGGTGGTGTAATTCTCATTTAGAGTTCAATTTCTTCTCAGTGTGTAGATAGGTCACAAATGTGGTTGGCTGTAGGCTGGCATCTTGACCTGGACCAAGAAGGTAAGGAGCAGAAATAGGACACAGACTTTGGGGATGGTTTCAGAGAATCACTTCCATCTTTGTTGAGCAGAGGTGTTGCTTTTATACATGCAGTTGAGGGTGGACATAGGCAAGGCTCTATGTGTAACCTGTCGACTGGCTGAGGCCTGAAGAGTCATGACATGGAGTGATCAACAGGTGACCTGAGTGTGGCCAGTCTTAAGGCTCTACGCACTGAGGGGCATGTGTGCAAAGCCCTTGTCATTGTCCTATAGTTTGCTACTGGACTATGGTGTGGCACACTTTACTTAGCCAGACTTCAACATCATCGATGCATGAATTCTTTCTTCACAGTCCAATCCAATTTCTATCTTGTATCCAGCTATTTCATAGTCACATTACCATTGTCAGTTTGGGCAATTACAACAAAAGTACTCCAGGCTGGGTGATTTAGAAATAGAAAGGTTACTTCTTAGAGTTCTGAAGACTGGACAGCTCAGCTCAGGGTGTGAGTGTGGCCGGGTTCTGGTGAGGGCCTTACTCTAGACTGCAAAAGTCTAAGCTTTCACATGGAAAAAGGCAGAGAGAAAGCCAGTATTATTTTAGCTTTTAACAAAGGTACTAATGCCATTAGGAAGGCCCCACTCTGGTGGCCTGATTACTCCTATAGGCCTTACCTGCAATAACACCACCACACTGGGCAGTAGGCTTCACCAGCAGAATTATGATGAACACAATGTTTATGCTACAGCCATACTTTCCCTAAAAAGCAGGAAAAGTTCTCAATGCCACCTTATGTACTTTCTAGACTTCTTCCTTGCTTCCTTCCTTCCTTCCTTCCTTCCTCCCTTCCTCCTTCTCTCTCTCTCTCTCTCTCTCTCTCTCTTTCTTTCTTTCGAATTGGGGGTTGAACTCAGGACTTTGCATTTATAAGGCATGCATGGTGCCACTGAGCTATATCCCCTCTCCAATGTTCAACTCTTAATTCTCCGTCTCTGATGTTCTCAATCATCTTTCAGCCTTAGACTTCCTAGTATCACTGAAACCTCAGATAGCCACAGCTGCCTATTAACTATCAGAAATATTTTTTTTAATTGTAGTGATTTTTCCATGCTTATAAAGTACCTGAAGCAGATTATGATGAAGTAACAATTTTGGATCCTGGATGTTCCAATTACATAGCATAGGGTCCATGGCACAGGATACTTGGCTCCATTACTTTGTGGCATAGATGTCAGCTGTGAAAGTGCATGTGGTTACCTCTTGAACCAGGACTAGAGAACTGGGTGGGGAAAGACTGACTCCATGAGCATACAAGTGTGCTATGGTGCTTGAACCCAGAGCCTTTGTAGGAGTTAGGCAAATGTTCTACTACTAACCTATAATTCTTCTAAAATATTTCTTTTAGATAGTATTTAACTAAATTGCATAAGCTAGCTTCAAACTTAAGGTCCTTCTGCTTTATCTTCCCTACTGCTTGGGATTACCGATGAGTATCACCATGCATGGCTTTTGTCTAGTTGACAAAAATTTCTGAGACATTTGTCAAAGCTCAAAGAATGAAACAAGAATCTCCAAGCAGGCGTAGGGATTTAGCTCAGTGGTTCCGGCTCCTGCCTTGCAAGAGAAAGATCCCTAGTTTGATTCTCAATAACCACATACAATGACACTGGGTATGGAGACTCTCGCCCACCAGCAATCAGTACCACATACCACAGTGCCAGGCATGGTGGCTCACACCTGTAATCCCAGCACTCAAGAGGCAGAGGCAGGAGGATTGCTGTGAGTTCTAAGCCTGCCTAGGCTACATAGTGAGCTCAGGGCCAGCCTGAACTACAAAGTGAGATCCTGTCTCAAAATAATAATAATAATAATAATAATTTCCAAGGGAGCCACAGGAGGTACCTCATTCGCTCAGTGTAACAAATACTTCTCCCGAGGACCCAACTCCCAAAGGCTCCTGCACCTCTCAACAGTGCCCTCCTGCAAGCCCCATCTTTAAGCACAATGACCCTTCGAGGGACAAACACTACATACAAATCATTTCATCTCAAAGTTACCAAGTCTAGCATTTCTTTTGGCAGCAGCAGGGTCAAGTTTAACATAAGCAAGTGAGGCACTTAACTGGGTATGAAATATGAAGTTATAGCAAAAAGTTAGTAAGCAAGATAGTATTTGATTGGAATATTGCAAAATCAAAATTCATACAAAAATATCTATGAAAAAATGAAGCAATATTTCTAAGTAAAAATAAGTTTCTGTCCATTTTAATATTGAGCATTATCATGCAATGGTAACAGTGCTTCCAATTAGCCCTCCTTTCCTGGGCCTGGCTGGGACAAGCAGCCCATGGCCATCAGGAGGCAGATTGGAAGAGTTGTGAATGTGTGGGATAATACAAACGTATCTTTATATGCTTCTGTTTTTGATTGTAGAACTTTGGTAACCTTCCTACTTGCTTCAAAATATCAACCTCTACCTGGATAAGGGTATGTTGGGTTGTTCATTTTTTCCATTTTGGGGTCTTCAACATGGCTCAGCACACCACTGGGAAACACCATTGGCAACTTTGAATTTTAAAGTCCTCTGTTTCTAATATGGTGAGCTACAGCCTTTAAAATACTGATGTCTTTTGACTTACTTTTTCTATATTTATAGATCCAGTTAAATAGCTTCTCTCATAAAATCATAACACAGAGATAGCTATTCAAAAACTGTATTGTATGGTGTATTATTGATATGAAAAAACCCATAACTTGCTGTTGAATACCGAAAGCAGTTTACAAAATAATATGCACAGCATGAACACATTTTTGTTTTAAATATCTTCATATTTAAATATATCTATGCAAGAACATACAAATATCAGTAAACAGATAAATGACTGATAAATGCCACTGGAAGAAGACAATTAAGTAGGCAGACTGTGGCTGTATCACTTCACTTAATTTTAGTGGCAAACTATGGATTGCTTTTCTGTTATGTTTACATTATTGATACCTTCTACCTCTCTCCAACAAAATTGCATTATTTTGGTAAATATTGGAATTATTTTAAAATGCTTTTGACAATCATATGTGCTTCTAAAACCTATTGAGATGAGATTAGCCAGCCAGAAACAATTTTTTTCAATTCATTGAAATTGTCCATAGGAAGATATGGACCACTAAATCTTCTGCAGTTACCAACAATGGCACATAAACTGTAAGAAAACCAAACAATTCTCCAGAAAACATACATTCAAAATGTCCTTGTCATTTTAATAGTGTTCTCCACGAACATTTAATGAGTATCCATCATCCTCATAACTATGAGGATGAACTCATCCATATTCTTGATAACTATCCTGTTTACATAGTGATGGGCATGGATGCGGGCTTTGTGTGTGTGGTAGGCAGACATAGGTTTTAACCTTCTAGAGGAAAAATGAGATAGGAGTTCTGTTTGAAATACAGAAGCCAATGTTTCAAATGCTACATTAATTAGCTGACATTTAGCTAGAAGAGTCACCAAGTTATTTTTATAGCCAGATGAACAGATGCTATGTTTCCATGATAGCAGACAATTATAGAGATGTTAAGAAAAAAATGAATGAATGGAACCTGTTCTACTGATCGGTGAAAATTGTTTGTGAAGCTGATTTTGCTATTGTTCAGTCTTCCAAGTCAATTGCGGTGGTGGCTCTTAGGGCACTGGCCATTGTTGAGAATTGTGCATTTTTCATAGCTTTTAATAACACAGAGAGTTTAGTAATTGCTTCCTCATTTCTCTTAGAAGCTGAATACAGGCAAGAACTACTGTGAAAAAAACCTCTCAGATCACTTCAAACTGACCAAGGGAAGTACAGTGTTGCTACAGCAGTAGGCACACATTTCATTCATCCTCCTTTGGAATCTCCAGCAGGAGGTTTCTTCATGAATTAAATGTTAGGGAGAGAAAGGAGAAACTAGGCTGCTTTCTAGATTTCTGCCCCAAACCACTGAATAGAGTAGGATAGAAATGATTGGAGGACCAGCAAAGCATGGGTAAGGTGACAACAATAAAGACTTCTATTTCAGAAATTCCTTTATCTTCAAAGGAACTCAAGTTTTATTACATCATACCCGAACACCTTAGACTCAATACAGTTAACTTCAAAGTTCTTGTTTCCTGTAGATAAGGCTATGGTTTTGCTGTCAATGGCGTATACTGGATCTGATGCTCAGAAAATGATGTTATTTTCATTTGAAAAGATCAACTCCTTTGTCAAAGCTCTTTTATATTTGTCCTCAACCTAGTTTCAGATTTTCAAAGTAATCTAGATGTAAACGTTTAAGCTTGACAGTTTGTTTTGCTCTTTGAACGCACTTGAGAGGGTATGTTTCTGGGATTGCAGTGGAGTCTGCTTTTCAGTTTCAACCTGACTCCATGAATGCTGTGCGAATTTGTGTCATATGGTTTGATACCAAAGGGCTGCAGTCATCTATGGTATACCTTTTAGGATCGTTGGAAGCTCCAGTAATAGGTTTTACTCACCTTTTAAAAGCCTATTAAGAAATAAGTCTTTATAAATTGAATAGCAATAGATACCAATTAGAGGCCAGACATGGTGGTAGAGGATCACCCTGAGTTCAAGACACAGCTTGAACTATATAGGAAGTTCAAGATCAGCCTGAAGTGCATCATGAGATCCTATCTAAAAAAAAATAAACAACAATAACAAATAAAAACCTAGTAGTAAAGGGAAAATCCCAGTTTTGACGCAAAGGCTAAGATCATTAAACAGTTTACATTAGTAGATACTTTTAAAATCTTATGGTATGGTTTTAGTAAGAATATAAATTCCGGGGACCGAGGATATAGCTCAGTGGTTCTGGCACCTGTTTTGCAAGCACAAGGACCCGGGTTAGATCCCTCAGTAAACACATACAATACTGGGCATGGAGACTCATGCCTAGCAACAGTCAGTACCACATACCACAGTGCTGGGCGTGGTGGCTCACACCTGTAATCCCAGCATTTGGGAGGCAGAGGCAGGAGGATTGCTGTAAGAGAAGTTTGAGGCTGAGCTCAGGGCCAGCCTGAACTACAAAGCGAGACCCTGTCTCAATAAATAAATAAATAAATAAATAAATAAATAAATAAATAAATAAGATTATGAATTCAGTGGAGGACACAGCATTGTGTTTTGAGGAAGTTGGATTGTTCTAAGTCATACTAATGCTGTTTTAAGTAGTAGGTTTTGGAGAAACTAAAGCATTTAATCTCCAAAAAATGTTGAAGAGTTAAAGCAAGCATTTATGTGCCAGCCACTCTAGTTCAGCTGGATTTAATTCATGGAAGTCCTTTTCTAACACCTTATCCCAGGCTTGATGAGTTCGTGATTAAGCCCCAGACACTGACTTGCTCCCAAGTTTCCATGCAAAAGTCTAGTGACTCAGAATAAAGTCAAACTCTTCAATGGTTTCCATATGTGGTACTGATGCTTTCTGACTTTTTTGAACACAGTGGTTTCTCACAGTGAAAACTTTTAATGTCATTGACTAAAGAAAGATTTCTTTGATCCAGAAAGGACTTGTCCTTCATGGAATATCAGCTTTCTCTGAAGTAGTAAGTAGCCACGAGCCTAACAAAATGACAATCAGAGGAACAAAGTTACAGGTTGCACCTCCTAAAATGATTTATTTCTTTGATGTTCATTATTTTCCCAGTTTTGAAATGCAGATGACTGTAGAAAGCTGAAGAAACTCCCCTTTACTTTTCTTCAGGAGAAAATCTGGGGTCAGGGAGGAGCATGGCTTCTTATGAATTTGGACCAGGAAGTTGAGGGAGGAATGATGAGAATGGATACTTTGGGATTGAAAACACTGCTCCTTTTCTGAAAAAGAACTCTTTACCTTTTAAGAGAACAGATTTAGAAAACTCACACTGGAAGAACATTTGAATAAGGCTAATGATAGATGCTAAATACATGCCTTTTCTTTATATTCTTTCATCATCTGCTGATATAATTACTATAACTAATCAGGTGTGTGAGATATATCCTGTGGGGTGTTCTATATCTCCTAGAAATTCATAAGCATAAAGTAATACAATGAACTGGATCAACATTTTGGTTAAAATAAAGCACCTAAACAAAAGCCTAGACATTGCTCAGAACTATATACATCTGCATAATACTTACTCTAGTAAAACCTGGAATAATTTTCCATTGGGTAAATGATACGTCACCTGAATCTTGAAAATATTCTGAAAGTCTCATTCAAAAGCAGTACTTAGTGATGAGTAGGAGCTATACCTTGTGGACTTCTCTCTTATCTCCAAGCCCTAGCTCCCAGAAACTCAGAATGACACTGTGTAGAGACAGTGTTGAGGAAGGTAGTGAAGTTGGTAGGGTAGGCTCTAAGACAATGTGCCTGGTTCCTCAGCAAAAGAGGAAGCTTGACCCAAAAGCATGTGTAGAGGCATAGCCCTGTGCACATGGAGGGCATGTGGAGAAGTCCTGGAGTGAAGCCTGTGAGAGATCAGTTTCTTGTAGATTTTGGACAGAATCAAGGCTGGCATCTCTCCATTTCAGACTTTCACCCTTCAGAACTATGAGAAAATAAATATCCACTAAAGCCACCCAGTGTGCAGTACTTTGTCATAGCAGCCACAGCAAACTGGTGCCTGCTATACCATAGAGGACCAGGGCCACTGGTCCTGACCAGAGCCTTCAGCTTCACCTCTGATTTATTGGAGTCATTGGTGTCAGGCTGAGAGACCAGGACATTGATGAAATATAAGATCCCAATGTGCCCAATGAAAAACAGGAAAATGGAACAGAAACACAGAGCCGCTGCAGTCTGAGTACTCTCATGATTTATTAATATTCAGATTGAAAAAGGAGCCGTAGAGCCGCAAGTTACGCTAATTGGCACATTTGCTTTATTATTTATTTATTTAGTTAGTTATTTTTAAAACAAACTGGGTTTTTTGATTTTTTTTTTCCATTTTGTTCATTCCATCACATTGAAAAGAAGAAAAACAAAAATGGTTTTGAATTCACTTGATATTTTGGACTCCTCAGATGAACGGAACATTGCACACACACTTGGAACAGAGAGAATAGAGAGGAAAGTGGACTCCCACAGGGCCACACGCACCAGATCAAAAACCAGGATACAGTGCAAGAATTTCCCAAAATGATTGGATCATCATTACCAAAAACTCGCCATAACAACACCAAGAAACAAAAATGTTTAAGCCACACTGTTTGACTTGGGATCTTTCCTGCTTTTTTCTTTTTTTAAATGTTTGCCACACAGAGAAAAAGAGGGCTGGGGGGTAGGAGAGGACAGACTCACAGATGTGAGCAGGACAGGAAGGGAACCTTCAGAGTGGGGCTGAGAGAGGGCAGGAGAGACAGGGTTCAGGCGAGGGGAAGGGAGGGACATAGGAAGCCATTTCTTAAAGTTCAGGCATGTTCTTGGTCAGCCTCACATTCTTCTTCTTTACCCTCATCCTGCCGGGCACTTTCCTTAGGTTTGGTTTCATCTACAGCTTCTGAGGAAGACAACAAAACAAGACAGGGTAGAGGAAAAAGGAAGAGTTAATATTTTGTCTCATGTGGTCATGCAATGCTACAATCCATTTCTCCTTTTCGCCCCATGCTGTAAGAGCCTTCAGATAAAAAGACTAGTACTACCCCAGGAGAACAGGGTCCAAGTTCAGGAAGGGCATGGTGTCTAGGAAACTTCTCAATAGCACATATGGAGAAGTCTAAGAACAAAAGTTTGATAATAAGGGAATGCTATCCACAAGGAGAAATTTCTGTGGCCTTTATAATTAGTGTTACTGTCAAAGTTCCAGTACATGGCAAGGTTCACATGGAGGATCAATAATCACCTTGTTTTTATGTTCAGTTAGTGTCAAAATATGATGATATACTATCATCCATCCTAATTTCTAGTAGTATTTTAGCAGAGTGAAGTAATTTAACTTTCAGCTCCTATTGGAGGCAGGGACAGCTGTATAACAATTAGGGGCTGGTTAGCATTTTCTGAAGACAGAAAAATTGGTTTTGACCTTTGCATTTTCTCATCCTAATAATGAGGGTATCAAATAGCTGCTTATGTAGCAGCTCTGATGTGACAGTGAAGACAAAATCTATACACTAAATATGGCAAAACAGCAAGAAAAAATCATTGTTGAGTGACTGTACTATGCTTCGATATCTTTCCTTATACCTCTTAGTTGTGAGTTAAATCACTAACCTTTTTAAAGCACTTTTGTAGTTTTCACTTTCTTGCAATTGGACATATTTTCAACTCAGTACCCATACAACAAGTATTGCCTTGTTTAATAAGCAAGACTTTCCATTGTTTTGCATGTTGATTTTTCCCATTGAAAATTTCCCTATAGAACCCAGTTAACTGACTTATACCACAAGATATCGTATTAATATATCCCCCTGTAAAGAGAATCCAACTGCCCTGAAATCACTTGTGATAACAACAAATAACAACTCACTCACCCCCTTTCTGAGAAGACTATAAACACTGAGTTCAATAATTTGCTAGCACGACTCAGGACTTGTTAAAATAACCTATTTCTGGCTGCAGTTTATTCTAGAGAATGGACACAAAGCAAAGCAAAGGGAAAAGCTGCATGGAGCCAACTGGAGGAAAGCAGGCATGAGCTTCTGAGAGTCTTCTCCCTGGGAGATTTTAAGTTTATACTCAATTTTTTACATCAGTAAATTGCAACACATGTGAAATATCGTTTATTAGAGATACTCCCTTGGCCATCCAGGTCCAGAATCTGTTGGAGGCCAGGCATGGAGGTACCCTGTGCATACAAATCTAGACTCTCAAAAGGAAAACAGATGTTCAGCTTCAACTACACTGTGTGTTCATAGATTTTAGATCAGGGAATCACTTTTACCAATGAAGGAATTTTTAGAACCCTCTCACAACAAAGTTCACGGGTTTCAGCCAAGAGTCAGTTTTATCAGTAGCTCTTTCCAATGATAGAAGTTTCGAACGTTTTTTTCTGAACACTACCTGAGCTTTAAAATAGTCTCTGTCCTTTAAAAAATGGATCTCTTGCTTTTTTGCTTCTTTTCTTTTTATTTATTTATTGAAATCCTTATTGGTATATTACATATATACATCATGATTACACTCCATAATGGAGATTTGTACCAGTATAAGACACAACTTAATTCTCATTTTTTTCCCCTAGCCCTACCCACCCTACCACCCCCCTATATACATAAAACTTGTTTCCTTTCTTTTTTGTTATAATCTTATTATTTCCTCCCTTCACCCTATTTTACTTTGAGCATTTTCAACTTCACAACATATAACATACAATTCTAGGACTCATTTACATCTTTATTTTCTCAGATAGGTGCATATCACTTTTTCTCTTCTTAATGCCTGCTGGCTTCTAGTGTTTCTTATAAAGATAAACTGAACCCAGTGGGATCTTCCGGGATTAACAAATTTATATTTAAAGGTAACAGGTAGGCTTGAAAAAATTCAAGCACAGCACACTGAAATGGATTGGACATTAGAAGAAGATGTTAAGATTAGAGAAACTGGGCCAGGGAGTTAGCTCAGTGGTTCCAGCGCCTGTCTTACAAGCGCAAGGACCTGGGTTCGATCCCCAGAAACCACATACCGTACTGGGTGTGGAGACTCATGCCCAGCAGCAACTAGTACCACATATCACAGTGCCGGGCGTGGTGGTTCACGCCTGTAATCCTAGCACTCAGGAGGCAGAGGCAGGAGGATTGCTGTGATGTGAGTTTGAGGCTGAGCTCAGGGTCAGCCTGAACCACAAAGTGAGACCCTGTCACAAAAAAACCTAAAAAAAAAAAAAAGATTAGAAAAATGGGGTCTACGAAGGAGACCATTGGAAAGGCTCAAAAAATGCATGTATCCTTCACTAGTCAGCTATTTATTTACATTCGGAAAGAACTTAGTATTTATAGCCACCAGCACTTTAAATACATTTTTGGAATTCTTTCTTTGGAACATCTATCTAACAACACTCTTTTAAAAGTTCTTTGTGGCAAAAAAGTTATGCTTAAAAAATATTTGGTTTACAAAGCCAAACCAGGCTAGTCTGGTAAGAAAAAGGAAATAGCCCTGAAGGATAATTTTATCAGGCACTAACTTTTCTTTATGATATATTAGGATTTAACTCAGTACCTTGCACTTGCCAAGTAGATATAGTGCCACTGAGCTAAATCCCTAGCCCTTGACTAATTTTTAACCAAAGTTTTAACAAATTATTTTTGAGAAGTTCATTATGCACTATAAGCTATTTTTAAATGTAGTGATTTGAATGATGATACTATTATTTATAAAGATTTTTTTTAAGGCTGTAGCTTTCTAAGTTGACAATTATTAACTTTTTAAGACCATTGTGCCAAAACAAATATGCTAAACAGCCATGGATTGTTACAATGCAAGGGATTTTCCAGATCAGTCACACCACACACACTCTACAGACTAGAACAGTACCCACTTCTGCTCAACTTTAAATCCCCTGAGTCCAGCTCAGAAAAAACACAGGGAAAGTCCTTATCAAATATTTGTTGATGTAAAAGAATAAGTAAACATTCTCATTTTATAAATACAAACACTGACATCCAGGTACATACCAACCCTAAAGAAATCATGGCAGATAATGAATCATGTTGATCACACAGTTATAAATCTATATTTCTAAGCTGATCCCTTCACCTGTTTGAAAGAACTATAAATCATGATATTCCCAGCACTTTGTATAAAATATTTAACTCCACTAATGTTGTTAAGCTGTTATAATGTGCTCAGACATCAGTAAGCATACTTGTAACATTTCAATCATTCTCACAACTAGTTTAATCATCTGATTTTACAACAGGAGAAACTGAGACACAAGAAGATTAAATCACTAAGAATAAATGGCAGCAAATTCTAACCTAGGGTAGAGCCCTCAGGAAGCTTCTATTGTTGCTTACTTCTCTCCTCTTTCCTTAGCTCAAGAAGAATGATGAATTCAAATGGGAAACTAAGAGAGGGAGTTCACAGTTACATACGCTTTGGAGCTTACAAAATCTAAAAATTTGTCATGTTAAAAGCAGCTCAAATTGGAGGGGAAAATCTTGATTAGTCTTTCATAACATGAAATCTAGTCTTGGCACATTCTGGCATTAATTATACAATTTGTAAATGCTGGAGATGAGTTAGCATGTAATCTTCAGTATTTTGCACAAAAACTTTGATCATCATGGTGAGTGTCAAAGACAGATGAACGGCGGAGGCCAGCTGGTCACTCTAATTACTACAATCCAATTAGGGGAAATAACCACATTCATCATCTGAGGATCCACCTCCCCTCTGTGGTTGATACTTAAGAGGCCAGAGGCTCCGAGAGACTGAAGTGAGGTTTCAGGGCCAGCCGATACTGACCAACAGAACAGAAGTAACCAGGTCAGAATCTAACAGCATTTTTACTCATACAGAAGAGGAAAAGCTAAGAGTAACATTGTTTTTTGAGTTAATATGTTACAGAAAAAGTGATTGAGTCACAGTACTATGGTCTGAATGGTTTGTGTCCTCTCTCCCAGTTCATATGTTAATCCTAACTCCCCAAGTTAATGTATTAGGAAGTAGGGCCCTTAGCAGGTGGGACAGCCATGGTTAGGCTTAGTGCTCCTATGAAAGAGACAATGAGGGCTAGCTAGTTCTTTTCACCAGGTGAGGACATAGAAGATGCCATCTATGAGATGTAGACAAACTGAGGCAATGTCTACCTTATGCTTGGATTTCCCAACCTTCAAAACTATGAGGAATAAACCTCTGTTGTTAAAAAGCCATCAGTTTTTAATACTTTGTTATAGTACTAGGTTAAGATACAAAGGTAGAATATATATATATATATATATATATATATATATATATATATATATATGAATAGTATATATATAGTGTATATATAGTATATATATATATATATATATATATATATATATATTAGAATTCACCATTCTTACTGGTAGATTCCATGCATTTTTAATACTCATGTGTTAATTTAGAAAAAATAACATCATAGAGAATAAAATTATGAATTCTTCATGGTCCACACTTGAATGATGCCTAAAATTAGAAGGACAAATATATACATTCATTCATTTATTAACCCAGTGAAATGAACTTACTCTTATTGTGTAGCATGTATCATTGTACCAACTGCAAATATAACAATGGTAATAATGAAAACACAAAACGAAACTCCTTATGTTCTTGGCCTTTATATGCTAGTGGTTAACATAAGAAGTTGTTTTGTTTTTGTTCTTTTTTAAACAGAGAGGTAAGGGAAAGAAGAATAGCTAGACAAGAAGTCCTCAAAAGAGGCACAAGGGGGATAACTTCTGCTGGGTCAGTTCTCTTGGATTTACAAAATTGCATATTTTTAATGAATCTCACGGATTTTGAGAAATAGAAAACTGTAGCAGTTTTCACATTCTTGATCTACAGCTTAAGACTGAAACCTCTAATTAAGGCAGCAATAACAATGTAAGATGTAGTGGTGGATAACTGCGTCCTTTTGAAACAGTGAAATGCTAGTCTTAAAACAACAAACAGGATTAAAGTGGACAATCTCCCAGAAGCCCTTGCAAAGACGTAAACTGAACTGGCTCTCTGATCCTGGTTGAAATAGATTCTGTTCACTTCCTCGAAAGGGTGAGAACAGCAGGTCTGCGTTCTGCTGAGGAGCAGATACCAAAAGCATCTGCCACTGGGGCTGCTCCCTGCTCAGCCAGGCAGCCTGCTCGCCGCTCACAGCGCTGCTCGAGAGACGTGGTGCTCCCAGCTGCCATCACCACACTGAGCTCTAATGGCCCTATTTTCTGGCTTTGGTCCAGCCCTCTCCACAGACGTACATTACTGAAATTAGGCTGAGTGGATTTCTGAGTAAAACATTACCTCTTGGGACCTGCCCAGCTCTCCCCAGCCTTGTCATCATAGATTACATAGAAGCTGCTATCATCCTGGGGCCATGCCCACAATTACTCTCCCAATCACCACTGACTAGAGTGCTTTGCTTCCTTTCTCTTTTTATTGTCATCTTTCTTGAATCTTAAGCATCATCACCTCTAAACTTTAAGGATAACAATAAAAAAGCTCGGAAGGGCTTTCACATACGGTCCTTTGTTTTTCAAGAGGTCCTCCTCTTGAGCTCTGGGCTAGATGTCAAGATCATGTTTTGTGAGGATCGCTGGGATCAACACTGTACACTAAGTTTCATATTTTAAATTATATTCAAAATAATCCACTTATATACATCATTCTGACATTAGGATAATGGTTTGAATTACACCTGTGTCCCCAGTCTGAAGCTTTGAAATTTGCTTTCCAAGGTTTTGAAAGAGAAAATAATCATGGCATTTATATCATCATATTTTTTAAATTTTTTAAAGAGTAACAAACAAGAACTTAATCAAGAAGAGAATTCACAATGAGGTCTGAGTGGTATTCGAAACATATCATATCATTCAACCTCTTCCCTCAAACGCTGAGGCCAAGAGCCATATTCATTTATATTGCAGCCTTGTAGACACAGGAACTCAGATGAGTTAGTTTTCTTGATTCTCTTTCCTAATCTACAAATACAATAGGTACTAATGCTTTCCTCACTTTATTGCAAGTGGTGGGAAAGTACTTGGAAATACATTTTAAAATGTAAACCACAAAGGTCTCATTTTCCTGTAACACCCACACTCCTGGCTCAAGTGTGTCCTAAGGATCTCTACCAAACCCTTCTCATGTCTCTTTAAAAAAATGGAAATCAAACAACATAAAATGTTGAGATTTTCATTTAATCTCAAGGGTTTAGAATTTGTTAGATTTTAATCCTCCATATGGATTTGGAAAATCCGTCACATCTAATTTAAAAGAAATCTTCCTAAAAAAAAATAAACAAACAAAGCACCTCTTTGACAGATAAATGACCAAGAGAACATTAATATATAATAAAAAGATCCCCAACAATGCTTCTATGTAGTTTCTGACTCAGCATATATGAGTAAGTTAAATAGAGCGGTACTCACCCCTTTTAAAACTAGTATGTTTGCAGTACATAGAAAACACATTATTCTTTGGGGAATAGGTACATTTATAAGTTGCATCTTGTACCTTTTACTTCCTTTCTCTCCCATCTTCTTCATCCCATGAACCCCTTCCTATTCTTTCAAGGAATAAGCTCTTTGATTCACTAATTCTTTATTTTTTATCTCAATTCTATTAATTTCCATTCTGATCTTTATCATTTCTTTTCTTCTGTCGGTTTTATACCTGGACTGTTTTTGTCTATCTAGGACCATAAGATTCATTATTAGGTTATTTATTTTGGATCATTCTATTATTTTTATGTGTGCATTCATATTTATACACTTTCTTCTTACAAATACTTTCATTGTGTCCCATAGGTTTTGGTATGTTGTGCTTCCATTGTCACTTGATTCTAGGAGCATTTTAATTTATTTAATGACACATTAATTGTCCACTAGTGTATTGTTTAATCATCATGTCCTTGCATAGTTTCTGAAGATTCCTTTATTTTTGATTTCTAATATAATCTGAAAGTATGTAGATGAGTATCTTATTTTATTTTTTGATTTATTTAAGCATGGCTTATGGCCTAATATGTGGTCTATTTTGGGAAATGTGCTGCTGGGAAAAAATGTATATTCTGTTGTTGTTGGACAACACACTCAGTACATTATCTGCTAAGTCCATTTGTTCAATGGTGTTTTACTCTGTTGATTTTTCGTCTGGTTGATATGTCAAATTGTATGAGTGGAATATTTAAGTTCCTTACCATAAATGTGTTAATGTATTTCTGTCCTTTTAAATCCAGCAGTTTTGCTTTATGAAGTTTAGTTTGCTGACATTCAGTGCATAGATATTTATAATTTGTACTAAATAGAGCTATTTTTATAGAAGATAACATAAAATACAGATAAAAATCTAGTGCTTTTTAATTCCTTTGCTTTGTAAGAACTTGGAGCCACCACTGCAATGATGAGCTGACATTAGCCTTTTAATAATTTAAAAATTCCTTTTAAAATGACAGAAAAAATTTAAATAAATGTACACATGCACCTATACACAACTGTATATATGTTATAGTTTTATTGGTACACTTTAAGATGGAGTAGAATCATATAACACTAGAGCTTGGAAATATGCAAGAGCTATCCAACTTGTCCCCAAATTTACTGAGGAAGAAACAATCTCTGTCAGGTTAGGTGATTCACACAGGGTCACAAAACAGGCAGGCTAGCATTTCCCCTTGTCCAATAATCTTTCCTTTACCTTTTAATACTGCCTCTCTAGGATATTGATGCAGATGACACTGAACATACAAGTGTCTTTCATCTATGGATCTTGACAAATAGTACAGGCTGGGAAAGTGAAGCTTATAGTTTGGTTTCATTACTTCCCCAAGCGTAAAAATAATACATAAGGAAAAGAAATATAAAACAAAGCACATTGTGTTCTTAAATATTTGCATGCATATAAACCATAAAACTTTGGGTTCATTCAGGTAAGTATTTTTGACAGAATTTTATTACTAACTGCATTTTAAACCCAGTTTTTATTCTCAGAGAATAACAATAATAAACATTATTTACTATGAACCACAAAAAGGGGCAAAAATGAGAGACTGAAGAAGCTGATAGGCCTCAGCAAAAAGAGATTATTATAAAGACTAGAAATTCAGTTCAAAGTAATATTTGATTAATTTTGCTGAGAATTTTAACTATAGCAAATTGAACTACAGACAAACTATTTTACTGGAACTCAGCATTAGGGTAATTTTTATGCAGATTAATGAATCAGAAAATATTTTGTAGTTTTACCATTAAATGTCCCATTTAAGCAAGCTAAAATCAACAAATGCATTTTAAATATTGGGGTGAAATTATCTAGGTTATCTTTTTTTTTTTAGGTTTTTTGAGACAGAGTCTCACTTTGTAGTTCAGGCTGGCCCTGAGCTCAGTCTCCAACTCACATCACAGCAATCCTCCTGCCTCTGCCTCCTGAGTCTTGGGATTACAGGCGTGAGCCACCACGCCCGGCACTGTGGTATGTGGTACTGGTTGCTGCTGGGTGTGAGTCTCCACACCCAGTATTGTATGTGGTCACTGAGGTCAAATCCAGGTCCTTGCACTTGCAAGACAGGTGCCAGAACCACTGAGCTAAATCCCCGGCCCTAGGTTATCTTTGAAGTGGAAACTAAATACACTTTAATTGAATCCAAACTTTCTAATTGTAAAAAAAAAAAAAAAGAAAAAAAGAAAAAAGAAAAGAAACAGCCTACAATAGATATGGTATAAGGAAAAAGGGAGTAGATGGATCAATTTTTTATTAGACTTACAATGGGATTTCCTAGGAAGAAAATATGAGAGGACTTTCATTTTGTGCAGTGACTATAACTTATCCACATTATTTATGGCATCTCAGAGAGAATCAGCATTTTAAATTATGACTTCTGATCCATGCACTGGTGCACCCTTGGCTAACACAGTGAACTTAGAGAAACTCTGAGTATTGTTTTTTTCTAGGTAATAGTTTTAATTTTGAAGGAAAAAAAGTATTTAGTGATACTGTGAAATCTACTATTAGTAAGCACTTTGGACCGAATTACCTAATCAACAGAGTGGCTGAGCATTTCTTTTGCCATAAGGGTGTCATAAAATAAATTGTTTAGCCACTAGATGAGAACTTCTGGAAGTTTTGATTTAAAATCAACTGCTGTGATATGTATGTTCACAAATACAGTAAAATTGAGAATTCTGATTGAAATTTTAGATTGTCAGTAAGACAATTATGATATACAGTAACATCCAGTAACATCTTTCTTAATATTGACATTATAAATGGCTAATCAGTTGATATACTTTTTCCTTTTTTATTAATATCTGTTTGAAACAGATGATGAATTACATTCCTTGTGGGGAGCTGGAATGTACATATCACACCCGGATCTTTTTTACTTCCTCTTCCCTTTCTGTTCTCTCCCCTTTCTAGCTCTAAAACATCTTCTTTTCTGTATGCTATCATCTATCTTTTATGTTGTTCTTTATACACTGGGTTTCTCCTATAAGAGAAATTATACAATATTTAATCTACTGTGTCTGACTTATTTTCTTAGTATTACAGTCTCAAGGGCATCTATTTTCCTACAAATTACTCAACCATATCTTTTTTTTATATATCTGAGTAGCACTCCACTGAAATTAGTTAATATCTGCATACCATCTTGAACATGAAAAAGTTGGCTGTGACTTGATTCACTAGAAAATATCCTCTGATGTAAACTTTAGGATAAAATAATAAAATTTTATCTCAAGTGTGTTTTAGAGCATCATACATTGCCAACGTTTAGTTCTAGAAGTTCAATGTCAATTCTACAACCCTCTACATGCTTACCATTCAGAAAACAAGCTGAAAGTAAACACTTCAGCCATTTGAACTCTACACTTCTCTTTTTTACTGCGCAGAGTTCCAAGTGATAATCTAACCTAGGAGAGAGTCTTATATATCTTTTCCTTTTACCAGCTCTATTTTCAAAGAGGCCACCAAGACAATATTACTGTGAAAATATGATTATGAGTAAAATTGAAGGTGAGGTTATGGGGAAACTTGATACTGCAGACTTTGTCTAAAGGTAGGAAACAATATGCTGTTTGTGCTGGAAAAGTAAAACAAGAGTAGTTTGAATGTCTGAAGTATTTAAATTATACTGGGAAGGAAAATCTGTATATTCTGATTATTGAATAGGAGACTTCCTTCAGTTAAAATTAAACACAGTGATTTTTGCCTCTAAGAACTCGAACTAGAGTCTCTAACTTCCAGCGCTATTTCTTATTTTGATAAATTTATCTGCATTGAAGATTTTTAAAAATTGATTTTATTTGTGCATTTTATATACACATCATGATCACATTCAACATTGAGAGTTTCTACCGGTACACAACACATCTTGATTCTCATTTCTTCCCATTCTCCTGCCTTCCCCACAACCCCTGAACCGCGATATATTATTCAAGATTTTTGAGGGAATGCGAAAAAAATAAGTACAACTTCAACTCATAAATGATATACCAAAGCAAAAAGAAAAAACAAGAAGTCAGTTTTGAATATTCATTTTCTTCACTTGCCATTCAAGCATGCTCCGCACCTCTCCGTCCCTCCTGAACCGTACACAGATCCACTGCCCATGGGAGGTGCCGCTGAGGACCCAGTCGGCTCTTTGCCAAGCCAGGCACACTTTCCCTCGATGCTGGAAGTCTGGGCCCCTTGGAGAGGGTTATCAACTGGGAGCCACCGAGTCCTGGGTACCAGTCAAATCATGTCCCATTTGCTTTTGGACAAACCAACCTCTGTGGTACAGCTTGTGTTTCCAAGCCTGCTGTGGGATGAGATGATATTACACTTCTTCTGGATTCTCACCTTTACCTGACTTTACTTTCTCTACCCCATCCTTTTTCTAACTTCCTGAAGATTTCATCCATTGTTTATTCATAAAAGAATTCCCTCCCCATGAGCTCATTCTACAGATTTGGACCAAATACACCTTTAATCAAAAATTAAAGATATGGAAATAGGCAGTAGATCAACCTATTACTTTAGTCAATGTATATAGTAAATCTTCAAAGTTGAATCATTTAATTTACTCGTATCACAAATGATGACTCCACCTCCAAATCTATCCTCGGGAGAGTTAATGACATCTTTCTGTTCATATGGAAATCATATGTCTTGGATAATGGTATTAGGTGCTAGTTTATGGTACCTGTTCTATTTTTCTTCAGTTCACTCTGAATCAATGCCTCGAAGGAAATGGGTATATTTAGAAGAATTTAAACTGCACAAAGGCAGAGAGTTTTAAATTTTATTCACAGGTGTATTACAAATGCCTGAACTATGACCGGAAAAATACATGTATATCACTGCAACTACATTACTCTCCACTTTTGGTATCACATAAACTGGTTTATCATAAAATGAGCATTTAATAAAGCCCATAAAAACACTGAAAGTAGTGAAAACTAGGAAAACCTCAAGAATGCTTTTGTTGTGTAAATAAAGCTTCAATAACTTCAGGCAGAAAGGGTGTTACAATGTTACTATAAGGAAAAGAAAGTGAAAAGGTTGGTTTGATTTTCTAAAGATTGAGTTAGAAAATGATGTTCTTCCAGTTCATGGATGTGGAAGGCACATCCCGACATCTTCATTTGATGGCTAATTTTAATTCTATGACTATTAACTTTTCAATTGGCTGTAAAGACATTGAAGAAGACAAAAGCTGATATCTAGTTTAAGCACAGTTTTTTCCTGAAACCACAGAGTAATGCTGAAGAAAGCTGATTCTAGAGCCAGACTATTTACATGTTAATTCTGTCCATGACACTTACTCTGGCTTCAAGTCCAATAGCCTGTTATTAACTCATCTTCCTTTGGTTCCCATCTCATGGGTTGTTGTGAGAATTAAATGTGTTGATGTAGACCTGACTGACAGTGGACATGTGTAGGTAAATGCTCCTGGTTGCTTGTTATGAGTGGATGAACACTAATGTTGATTTAATGCTATTTGCCTAGTTGTACTAAAGAGCTTCACAAACCGGTATTTGACATATACTTGCTCTGTCTTTCTGTTCTGTCATATGCAGGGATAATAACACCTCCCTCATAAATTTGTAATCAGTGAAGAAAAAGAAACATTAAATGAAAAATAAAAATGTGCAAACAAACACAATGCTATTTCCTCGCTCATCAGGTGCCTAAAAGATGAGGATAATCTCCTTCTTCCTCAAGAGTTTCCATGTATTCAGTCTCATTCCAGAGTAGAAAAACACTTTCTTCACATACCCAACCAAAGGCGAGAAAATCCAGTGATTTAGAGAGTTCTGTTTGCAGAAAGAAAAGAAAAGTCATGCTCAGAAGTTGAGGTCACTGTCCAGAAATGATTTCAGAAGGAAAAGTGGGGCCACTGATAACTACAATGGGCAGCAGCAGAGAGAAATTCAGGGCTCTGGTGGGCCACAGTCAAAGCTGCTACACAGTAATGTGTCAGATGCAAAATCACCAAGAGGTCGTGCCTCCACTTAAAGAGGGACCATCTCACACTCAAACAACAGCATCCAGCTATTAAAGAGGAAGTAGCCTCATCCTTGAGCTAAGCTCTACTAGCACAAACAGTGCTCACATACTGAATGGGGATAGTCAGGTCACCCCACCCCTGGCTGTGCAATAATCTCACATCTGGGTATGCTACACAAAAGTGTAGCCTCCAGGCTTAGGATACTATATCCAATTTCAAGAAAATTTATTTATTTTATTGTTGCTGTAGACATCCACCCTGAGAAATGGCCTAAGACTTAGGTTACAATAATGAGTTAATAATGAGTTTCTTAAGCTTTGAAATCATCATAGTGAGCTTTATCAGGTGTATGTATGTATTTATTTATTTGGGACAAGGTCTAAAAATGTAGACAAGGGGCCGGGGAATTAGCTCAGTGGTTCCTGTGCCTGTCTTGTAAGCACAAGGGCCTGGTTTCAATCCCCGGTAACCACATACCATACTGGGTGTGGAGACTCACGCCCAGAAGCAATCAGTACCACATACCACAGTGCTGGATGTGGTGGCTCATGCCTGTAATCCCAGCATTTGGGAGGCAGAGGCAGGAGGACTGCTGTGATGTGAGTTTGAGGCTGAGCTCAGGGCCAGCCTGAACCACAAAGTAAGACCCTGTCTCAAAAACCCAAAAAAAAAAAAAAAGAAAAAGAAAAAAAAAGAAATTAAAAAAAAATGTAGACAAAATGTATTGAGATAGGGTCTCACTATGTAGTTCAGGATGCCCTTTAACTTTCTATGTAGCCTAAACTGGCTTTGAACTCACAGCAATCCTCCTGCCTCAGCCTCCCCAGTGCTGGGAGTATAAACATATGCCATTATTTTGTTTCACACTTTGAAGAAGAGAAAAAGTTAAACTGGTTAATTATGACTGTTACTTATGCTTGTTCTTTGTCTTTGGAGCTACTCTCCCAGTTCTTCTTTCCCATAATTTTTTTAATTTATTAAACTAGATGGTATAAGTTTATGCAGGCCATCTCACTGTATCTATCAACCCACACCTTACCTTGTGACCAATTACAAAAGTGTAAACGTATATAGGTGTGCATATATGTGCCCAAGACCATGAGAAAGTTAATGAACTATCTTCTAGACTATATTGATTTCTATTTTTAAATTCTAGTAATCATTTGTTTTATTTTATTGTATGTTGATTTAATATGTCTTATTACAAAATCAGTTATTTCTAACACTTATCATTAAAAGCAAAAGCAAATCTGGGCTAGCTAAATTCGCCAACCTGATATTGGATTGTATGATTTTGATTACTGAGTTCCAGATAAAAATTCAGAAACAAAGCGAGACATAACTCCAGATCTGTAAAAGTCATTCCAATTGTGGCTATCATTGCCTAAAAATATTTCCTCCTTGTAAATTTCTATTGTTTGGGTAACATTTAAATTTTTAAAATAAAAGAACTGCATTCATGAGTCATATTCAACTCGTGTCTTGCCATGACTCACCAAGATGTTTTTGGGTAGAAGTTGAGATTAGGCAGACAATTATTTATCTTTGTTGTTTAATTTTCCCTTATGGCTTTTTCTACACAGCACAAAGAAAACTAGAAACTTGGCAGTTGCCTTGCTAATTTTATCAATGCAAATGGGTAAGCTACATAATTCAAATGTACAAAATTTCCAAATGTGTATGTTTGTCACAGACTCGGCTTGCAATTGTTCATAAAATTACATGAAATTGTGGATGTAATTAGTGGAGGCTGAAGGAGACCTTTGAGAAAAACTGAACACAGAGACTCTGTGACCTGCACATAGTCACACAGCTAATTAGACTTTCACAGCCTTTGAGGGTAAATGGGCTCCACTCTTTGATTTCATCTTGTGTCTCTCACCAGTGGTCCTCTGTGTACAGTGTTATTATCTCTTCTTTTTTCCCATATTTTCTCTCCCTATTGCTATTTTCCTACCTGAAATACAAAGCAATTCAATACAGTTTTGCTTTAAGAGTAACCACAAGTAATTTTACCTATTTTGGAGACTTTTCGAATCAGAGATGAGGAATTTTGCTTTATCAAACCTCAATATGTTATGTTCAGATTATGGTAGGTAAAGTAAATATTTTACACAGGGGAAAAATAGAGAACTTCAAAGTCTGTAACTTGGGGTAACTCACTCAGGATCCCTCCTGTGTCTTAGGAGCTAAGCCTAGTCCCCAGTCCTATTCTCCAGTAAATTTTCCTACTCAAAAAAAATAAAATCAGTAATTTGAGGCTAAATAATTATCATTGATTATGGTAAATTTCATATATTAAATGACAAAAAAATTACTAGATAATAAAGCGTCCAGCAATAGCTAAACTGACTACAAATGCTGTCATATCTAGAAACCAATAAGAGGTAATTTCCATGTCCTAAAGAAAAGGAAAAAATGTAATAAATCATTGTTTCATCAACAACTCCCTTCCATGATCCAGTAGTAACAAAAAGTTAAAAAGCTAACTGCGAAGGATGAACTCAGTTTTTAAAGTTAATTTTAAAAATAACATTGTAACAAAAAGCCCTATAAAAGGTGTTTGTATTATATGATTGCAGGATAATAAATAAATGAAATCCCCATCTCTTACTGGGACAGTTCATGTTATACTCATTGTTTGTGTTGGCTTCTTGGAGCCCATTAAATTATGGTGCTGCCTTTGAGTGGAAAAAAAAAAAAATTGCTTTAAGAATCAATAGCACTCACTGGAACACAACCAGAACTATATTGGAAAAGCAATATTAGTATTTGTACTGGTTATTCTCTTTTCAGGCAAGCTTTTCAAGCTCTTTGCTCATACTTAATGAAAGAAAGTATTACAGATTTGGTTATTTGGGAACACTGGAAAAATAAGCAGTGAAAGAATAAAGATTCTCAAAGAGGAGTATGTATCTTATTTAGGATGGAACTATAAATTCATAAATGACTATGCAATAAACCTGCCATCAGAAAAGTCATCCCGGTCCCTTCTACCTCCACCTAGTTGTTTACTCCAATACAATCATTTCCAAACATATCATTTGATGAGGTAGTACACTTCCTATTGCTTATCATTTTTCAAAATCCTACTAGAAAGAAATCAGGATGTATGCAGAAAACTTAGAAAGGGGACTAGGAGACCCACCAGAAACCATCGTTTTTGTTTTTGTTTTTTTAATCTTTATTGGTACATTAAATATACACATCATGATTGCACTCGATAATGGGGATTTGTACCAGTATAAGACACAACTTAATTCTCATTTTTTCCCATAGCCCTACCCACCCTATCACCCCCCCCATATACATAAAATTTGTTTCCTTTGTAACAGAAACCATCGTTTTAAGGCCATCCTTCTTCACACCCTTAGCTTGGCATCTCTGGTCCAACATTCCAGCTCTAGCTGTAATTTATTCCCGACATCCAACTGGAATCTACCTTCCCTAAGACTTAGGAAGTTCTGTTGTCTGCAACAACATGGAACAAGTGCATCAGTATATTCCTCCTTGTACAAGACAGCCTTTCAAAGATGGACTCTTCTGAAGTTTACAACCTGTTCTCTTCCTCTTTCACCAACACATTTCATGAAAAAATAACTATGACACCATCTTTTCCCTACCTTTTATTTCTCTGAGATGATTTTTAATGAACCATTTTTCTAACTGTGCTATTCTTGAATAAACTGAAATTATATTCCAAACTTTAAGGTTTGCTCATTACCCTTGTTCTGGATCTTTCCTGATTGTTTTGTTTTGAATACTAACCTTTTCTTGATGTTACCCTCCAGAAAACAACAACTATGAAGAAATTCACCTAACCTTGTTACTTTCTGAAATTCCTCACCCCTTTGTTATTCCAGGGGTGGATTTACCACAAAGAATACTCTTTCCCACAAAATCAGCTGTCCACTCTGATTAGGATTTGAGTGGAACTCAGAGCTGATACTCACGTCTGCCTGTAACAAACACTGACCTTTCCCCTTTTTTCCTGAACTGATGAAAAAACCAGAGCCAGATTCTCCAAACTCCGATTCTTTGTCTCTAGCGTGTTTAGCTGAGATTAGGCTTGTAGCTTTGAAATCAGCTAGACCTGTAGAAAAACAAATCCTATTTAGTTGAATAAACTTCCTCTTACTGCAAACAACCTCAGCTGTAAATCATTCTAGCTATAATTTGTCTACTTTCTTTTTTTAATTAATTGAGTTTATTGGTCCTTTGTAGGTATACTAATGATCACATTCATCATAGGTAATTTGCACCTGTACATGATGTATCTTGGTTCTACTTTTTCCCACTTGCCTTCCCTCTCTTCAACCCCTCCCCCTCCTTATGTACAAAAGCTTTATTTCCATTTTCCCCTTCCCTTCTCCTTTTTGTCTTTCCCTTCCTTCTTATTCCTCCTTAAATGTGCCAAGCAGGAATCACACTGTCAAGACATGCAACCTGGGGTTCCTCTGACAGTAGCCTGAAAAAAAATCATCTCCTTAAGCATTGGCATATTTTAGCCTTGGAAGCTTCTTTTTTTTCAGTTTTTACTAGTACATGTTTTCATTAGATAATGACTATAGTCCTTGTGGAGAGTTAAAACACGTACACAACACATCTTAATCTTTAACATCCTTTTTCCTTGCTTCTTCCTTCCTTGAAATCTTAATACATTTTTTCTTGACTTTCACAAAAACAACACTCTGGATTTATCTCTGCTGTTTATTACAGTTTCCTTTGTCATTCTTTAGTTAGTTTTTTTTTTTGAATCCTGTTCCCTAACATGAGGACAGCCTAATCAACTTTGTTGTTTTTGTATCAGAAAGTTCATTCTCTCTATGTCTTCAACCCTGAACTTATCCAGGTGACCAATCACTGAATTTTAGTATCGCCATCTTCTTAATCTTTAAATATCACTATAATTGTATTATTACTTAACTACAAAGTTCGGTGACTCCTTGCATCTGATCCATCAAATTCCAGATTCTACAGTCAAATATTTCCGTGTATCTTTACTCCATGCCAAGCTTCTACCCTATATTTTATTCTAAACTTGCACCACCTGATGCTATCACTTTGCATATAATCAGGTTGCCCTTGCTTTTCAATGATCCAAGTTTAATATCCTCCTCCCAAATGCACCTGTATCTATCGATTCTTTTCTCTCAGAGACAAATCCCTTTTGAAATGAGGCCATGAAATGGAAAGGGAAAAAAAAATAACTGTACTGATATAGTCAATAAAATAATATGCCAGATTCAAAGATAATGGAGTGGGGCCAGGAAGTGAGCTCAGAGGTTATCACACCTGCCTGGTGAGAACAAAGCCCTGAACTGCGAAAAAGAAAAAAAAAGAAAGAAAGAAAGAAAGGAAGGAAGGAAGATTACCTATGCAACTACCACTCAGCCACTGAGTCAGTCATAGGTAATGGGAGGAAGTGAAGTTTGGTGTGGACTGATACAAAATCTGAAGTTTGTGTTTAAGGCAAATATTCTGGTAAGAGGTAAACAGCAAAAGTTGTTAATAAGCACTGGAGGCTGTAGAGGACAGAAGTAGGGAGGGGCCAATACAGATAGGCTATGGACTTCAGGGAGATCTACATTGGTGCCATAAGGCCCTATGCATAGGTCTAAGAATGAGATCTCCATTTCTTAGGAGGTGGGAGAGAGGAAGGCTGGACTAGTCTCAGAGAAAACAGTCTAGGCAAGAAATAAGTGAAATAAGGGCAAGCTAAGTAGAAGTCTATTAATAGTTGTGCCCAAAGAAGAGGCAAATGAGCTGACCTAATCTAAACCAATTGTGGATAAGACTCTTTAAACTGCCAAAATGAGAACAATAACTAACTTCAGAGAGTGCTGATAAGGGACTTCATCGATGGGCTCGGACATACGTGACTATATCATCCCAAGCTGGCACTTCCAGGTGTGCTGGAGAAGACATGACGAACAGAATGGGCTCAGTTACCTATCAGGTTGTCTTTCTCCTCTCGAGGCGGTCTTCCTCAAAACTTCTCTGTCATAGTAAGTAATAACTAAACCAATCATTTAAAACTGACAGGGAATAAAGCAAAAGAGAGGAGACAGTTGTTGCCCCACATTTTCTGACATCACTGAGTCTGAAACGAGAGATGTAATTTTCCTTCTAATTTAAATAAAAGGGTGCCACATCTTACAAAGGTTATATTCCCCCTTTTATTCTGCTTGGGAATATTTGAAGCATCTGAGGCCTAATGTTTGTCTGATTCCCACGTCCTTACTTTCACCCTGACTTGGCTCATAAAACAGTAACAGGTTTTCAAACTCCCTCAGTGCCTTCAACCATCATGCCTAATCACTGAGTCTAAATACGGGAAAGTATTAGCACAAAAAAAAAACCCCAAATAGGTTCATTTTATTTTCTAAGTGAGGTTTTGTGCGTTTTTGGAAGTTAAGTCAGTAAATTCAGGAAAGTACGGTAATAAATCAGGGACAAAGATAATAAAGCAACTATTCAGATGTGAGAGAAAAAGAGAAAAAATATTTTCATCAAAGTTAATTTGAGAATACAAAATAGTGCATGAATACTACAGGGTGTCAATATCATTTAGCCAAACACATAGATAGCACATGTCTGGAATACATACGAGGTGGAATATGGTTGAGTTTTTTTAACATGTTTTTTTCCAGGGAGGACATAGTCTACAGGGAACCATGAGATATATCAGAAAGGCCCGGAAAGCACTTATTTGGGTCTGTGTTAGGGCGATTTTAGGATTGGGCATCTCAATAAATATCATCTAGAAATAAGGAGGAGTCATTATTCATGTCATCCAGGCTGACAGTGTTCGTCCATTTTGTGATAGGGGTTGTGCCCCTGTGCAGGCTGGCCTTGCGGGTCATTGTGGTGGTCTCACTGCTGTCGCAATGCCCCCTCTGGTGCTGGTGCTCTGGGAAATTCCACATGTTCCTAGGAGAACTCTAAAGGCAGACCAGAGCACCATGCCAGATCCTGAGGGTCAGGGGCCTTTGCAGGAGAAATAAAAAAAGGTTCTAGCTGGATTTCCCCAGATCGGAGATGTCATGTAGGACTCTTTTTCAGATCTGCTGACATATCTCCCTGTAGACACCAAAGACATCCGATTCCCGGAGCAACACAAAAACAGGAATCACATGGATTGCCTGAATACTGAAAAAATTCTGCCCCAACTCAGCATCATCAGCTGAAGCCTGAAACTGAGTATGCTTTTATAGGCTTTTAAAGATGCTTGTGACTCCTGCTGGATGAGTGGCACTGTTTTCTAATTTTAAATATTTTAATTAAATGAAATCTTCCATGAAGTAGAAAGGGCAAGTGGACCAGAGTCTGTCCCCTCAGTTGTCTTCTCGCTGCACTGACACGGTAAGACAGTGAGCTAGGGGTTTGCATCCTCCCCGCCCCTTCTTCTAGTGGTCTGTCAAAAGAAAACTCCATCCAGCACTGGCATTAATGCCTGCTGTAAATAAAAAGGAAATGGGAGGAAAGAGGAGGAGGAAAGAGAGGGAGGGGGTGTGAGAGAAGCTAGATTTGCAGCTCTACTGCAAAGCATCTCTGAGTGTCTAGACACCAGCTGCCTGGTTACCATGGAAACCCACTAACTTTGGCTGATGGGCTGAGTAGTAACAATTCTCAGGAGATCTGGGTGGGAGCACAGTGCTGGGGGAAAGAGGAAAGAAGGTTTAGCATGATGCGCAGAGGGTGTTAGAGAGGCAAGGGAAGCAATAGGAATCAGCAAAATTCTCTTAGCGACTGGACAGCATTAACCTTGTTACTGTTCCTCTCACACATCACACGTGGTGGTGACAGGGTACAAATGGGCCCTGCCCAGCAGGTGTCAGCACATAGGTTCCTAAAGATGAGTAGCTGAGCTAGATTGATTAGATGCCTATCTCCCTCCCGCCAGTGCCAAAGTACTCCTCTGTAAACCGAGGCTCTTCACAGTAAACAAACACTATCTCAGAGAGCGACTGCCACTTTTCGGAGCACTCAGCAATGAAATAAAACCGTAGCTCTTTCCTCTTCTTGGTCCTGCCTCTTCCCCTGTTAGGCTGGGCAGCTGTTCAGATAAGTGGGAGGATGAGAATACTGAGTGAGAAACAAAGAATTACCAGTTTAGATAGGGTCACAAAGCATATACACATTCTCCTATTCCTCTACAAGGTCTTAACATCAGAAGCTTTTGGTCAACAGATCTTAAAGTTTAAGAGTTGTTTGCTGTTGTCCCTACTATAACTGACCACACTTTCCTTTTGGATGGGATCTGGAGGAAGCATCAACACCTCCATCTCCCTACTTTCCTAATTACCTAGTTTTACATTAATGACCTACTGCATCTTTCCATCCACTGACTCAATGGCACCACACATAAACACTCCCCACATGGACCTCTAGACCTGTGTCCCTTTCCCATCAAAATTTTTCTAGTTACACATGAGATTTACTGTGTGTCCCATAGTGCTTTTCTTTATTCTGGCAACCTTATTCATCACAGTCAGAATACAAGAGGAGACCCACTGGTTTTTGTTGGTGTTTCCTTGATTGCAAACTGTTTTGCGAACAGACCCAGCTAATAGTTGACGTAATACTTAATTCTTGAACTCTGGCTAATCATGACCCAGAGCTACCCAATGTGTACATGTAACATATTATCTATAAGGTATAAGATTTTATGCAGTGCTCCTTTGAAGAAATTCTTAGATGCCCCAATAACATTGACTCAATACACAAGCAAATTCAATCTGCTACAAAAGGACTGTGGATAGCTGATTTCTGAGTTAACTGTAATTTTAGTCCATTGAAGATTCTTCTTTAGACATGAAAACTTCTCTGACTTGGATTTGATGGTTCAATGAGGGAGAAAGGAATCTTATCTTTGAACATAGAGCTGAAGAAGGTTAGAGAGCACCGTGAGAAAGGAGGTTTAGGGAAGAAGGAAATGCAAATGCTCTAGCTATCAGCACCCCTTGTTGATGAGAAGAATAAGAAAAGCAGTACTTCAGAAGTAGACTGAGTCAGGCAAGTAAAAGAAGATAAATCTGGTGGTGACCTGGTGGGATGTCAAAGCAAAAAAAAGAATCAAGGAAAATTCCAAGATCTATGGCCCAAGTATCTAGAAGAGATAGATTTGCTTTTTTCCAAGATGTAGACTGGGGAGGAGCAGGTACAAGGAGAAAAGACCAAAGTCTGGTTTTCAAAATGTTTATACTTTGAATGTTTGTATATTTTGCATACAGAAGGTAGCTTGCAGAGTAAACAGTTGTTGGTAGCTGGAAAGAGGTCTAGGCTACAGGTGCAATAGTGGCACTGATCACAGTGTAGAAAATATGTAAGCCATGAACCAAGGGTTCATCACAGATTGTAGACAGAGAAGAGATCCAAGGACTGAGCTGTGATTACTCCAGCATTTAGCAATTAGGGAGACGAAGGAGAATAATAAAAATGTCTCAGAGGATTGAAGTGATCAACTATCTAATGCTGGACAAAGAAAATGAACCTTAAAATTGGTCAGTGAACTGTAATGTGGAGATTATGTGTGACTTTGGCTAAAAATACTTTGGATGAGGGTGGAAACATAGATGTGATTGTTGGAGGTGTAAGAACAGAAAGACAGTGAGATCTAGTTGAGAACACAGACCCATGAGCTAGGTCATGTAAGTGTGAGTCTGGAACCCACGCTTCCCAGCGTGATATATTAGGAACTTTATGCAGCTTCTCAGTGCCTTGATTTTTCCACCTATGAATTGGGGATATTGTATTGACCTCAGGCTGTTGTAAAGTATGGCCATTTGTAAGGTGCTTAAATTACGTGTTTAGTGTGTATTAACCTGGCCATCATTTCTCTCAATCCCTCACAATATGAGGTCATTCTCACTGAGGTCTGTAAGAGTTTTGGAAGCTGAATATCACAAAAGTTTCATATCATAGTGTGAGCCACTCTGATGACAATTCTACCCCCATGGGTCCACTTTCTTGGTGCTTCAAAACAGTTTCAGACAGAATCACTGCAGAGATTGTCTTATTAATTTCCTTCACAGTATGAAGCCCAGGTTTGAAAAAGCTCAGCCTAGTGATCCAGAGTTCTTAATGGGTTTCAGGTTTTCCTCATACTAATCATTTTTATTTCTGGAAGATCTCAGATTATTGTGTTCTGCTCACATTGAACTCCAGTCGCACAAAAAGTAGCTCAAAGTATAGAATGTTCAAAATTTAAGGGCAGATAGATAGTTCCACCTTATAAAAAAATTTATCTGATAGTCTGTTAAATAAAAGTCTTTATCAACTAACACTTCTGCTTTACAATAAAAATTGACATTTATATAATTGTCCTAAAGCATTTTATGACTTTGTGCGAGAGCAATCACTAGACCTCTGATGTATTTTTTATTTTATTATATCCAAATCCTTCCTAACTGGAAATCCAATAATGACATAGATGGTAATTATTAATCAAAACATTTCATTAGGCAAGACGTTCCACTTCCCCAGTCACTTTAGACAGCACAGGATTTATTGTCAATGTTTCTTTTCGATTCTGAGGGTACCCAAGTTAATAATTAGAAAAGATTAAAAGTAACACTATAGAGGAAACACACATCATGACGTCATCGCCACACTTCCTGATCCTTTTACCTATGTTTATGTCATTTAAATTTTCTTGCTTTTGTTTCTTCCTCTGTAGAAAAGGGACACAGACATTTCTTGTTAGAGTCCCATTGGGTGGCAACATCTAGAGCATTCAGCAGAAAGCCTGGCAGAAGGAAATGCTATCTGTATTCTTCTCATCATCGGAGTTATCATTGCAATTATAATTACTCAGTGCTAGGATCTAATAAGCGAACACCAGACCAAAGACTGGCTGATTCAAAGCTATCAAATATGCATTAGGTTGGCTTCACATTTTAATTAAGGCTCGAGTTAATATTAGAAGTGTAGAGTCACCATTGTTTTTTTGTGAGGAGGCCTGGATTAGTTAGAGCTCTCAGGAATCTACGAGGTATGTGACATATTCATTCGGGTTTATTCCAGATGGGTGGCTCTGAGCGGAAGCTGAAAACACACCTCCTTTCGGAGATCTGACGTCCGCGCTGCTGCAGTGTAGGCCACAATGTCTTGAGCTTCGGGAGGGAGGGAGGAAGGCGCAGAGCCCTCCTGGGTGACTGCCTCCCCGATGTGACAGGGGGACAAATGGCTGCTGTCTCACCACGCAGCTCCACTTCTGCTTGCCTGCTCCCTCCCGCCAGCCCACCGGGCACGTGCCAACAAGGAGCTGCCGGCCTCCCTGGGATCCTGGGCTGATAATTGGGGATCTGTGGAGCCTGCAGTCTTTCAATGAGCCAGGTTGTTATGGAAACCAAAGGCAGACCTCCATGTCCCTATTATTGATCTTTAAAAGAATAAATAAAATAAAAGTGGAGAGCTGAAAACGATCATTTCATTCCCCCCCTCTACCCGCATCATTTTATTTTAGAAGTTTACCACCAATTTGCACACATGAAATTTCACAACTCTTCCTTCTCTATTGGTGTCCTCAGCGCCCTCACTTTTCTTAATTGCAACTGAATGTTTTTTCACTTCTTGCAGAAAATCAGCTGAGCATGTAACTAAAGGGACACCGGAGTAGATAGTCTAAATCTAACTTAGCACCATGGCATTAATTCTGATTATTTGAGGCAAGAAAATCAGCAACGAATGTTAATGTCTTTTCTTCACCATTTAAAAAAAAAATCTACAGAATTTAAAATTGACTTCAGTGTCTCCCCCGGCCTCCCACGAGGGATTGCAGCAGGGCAGCCACCACCCACGGTGAGTCACAGCACAGCGAGGTGACAGGAGCGCTTGCCCCTCAAACCGTCAGAGCACAAGTAGGGGATCGTTTTCTGAATGACTTTTAAAAATTAGCTGACAACCTTCTCACAATAAAACCCCAATTACTCCTTTTAGTTAATGAATTCAGGCATGATGTCAGAGCATACCTGACTGGGAGGCCTGTACGTTGTACTCTGAATCCTGCCTGAAGGCCCCTGAGGACTAACAATCAGACGGTCCTCACATTGAAAAGACTAAGGGTACCATTGTTTCCGGCCGAACTTCCCATCTCTTTCCAGCAGAGGGCAGTATTGTAATTCCATTTCCAGCTGGGGAGCCATAGCAGGATTTCAGTTCTTTTGGAAAGGAGAAGGGAACCAGACCAACAGATGGAGGGAAGGGAAGAGGGGGATGTACAAAGAATTAAAATGTGCCAGGTGCGTGTACGAGTTCCCCACGACGAATGCAAACATTGTGTACTGCTAACATGTACTAATAAAAATTAGTAGTTGGAAGAAAAAATAAAGTCGAATGTTAAAACAAAACAGCACAAAGAACTCCAGCAAACGATACAGCAAGGTAACCAAGTAAGAACAAGTTATTATGATATGGCTGAGTCCTATTTGTAAGCTGATTTGAAGTTAATTTTTATTTTTGGTGTGCAAGTTTATCAAAGTAACTCTAAAAATAGTATTTATTCAAGCTACCAGAGTGTATAAAATTATTAACCTTTGAACTGAATTAGGACAGGTAGGTTGTGCTTTGTGTAGAGATACAGGACAGCCACTCTTGCAACGATCTAATGTAATAGAGTAGAAACTTCAACCACCCTTGTTGTGAAACCTCCAACCACTTCAAGGTCCAGCATAACCTGCTGAGACCAGTCTGTGCACCAGTGTCCTACAGTGATGTTCATTTCTTTTCTTCAGACAACACTTACCAGCCCGGCCTCTGAACCATTTTTCGGCAATTACAGGCTGCACCCTGCTAGCAGATACTTAATCATATTGCTCTGACTAATCCCAGGACTTTACCAAATATTCTCCCACCAGATTAGAACTTCCATTAGAACAGGTACTCACTTTTATGTATCTGCAGCCTCTGTAATGCTTAATGCACTATGGAAATTATACACATTAATAAGTACAAATCATTTTAATGAAAGAGAAATAGAATCCTTGGGACAAATTGATTTATCTCTTTTATGCTGATACTAATACACAGTGGCTGTGGACAGGAATGCAGCATGAATCCTGAAACATGTTTCATCTTTCCTTAAAAACATACACACATAACTTCTCCTAGGGCAGAAGTGGTGAATCTATGGTACTCCTGCTATAGCACACTGCCTGCACTGAAAGCTCTGAAAGGTTCACCGTCGCTGTTCTGGAAGTTACTCAGACATAGTGGATTTAATGTTTTTGAGTAATGACCTCAGCTGAGAATCTGATGAAAGACAGTGACATTCTCCTGAGAATAGCATCCATGTGCACATACAGTATAATATGTTGCAAATAATTTCAGGAGATGAAAGAGCCTCTAATTCCCAGTCCAGGTGATTGCAAACTTTTCCTTTAGGTCTAAGATTGAAATCTAAAATGTGACCAGTATTTACCTAGAAAGTATACTAGTTATGTCCCTTAAGAATTCACAACTTTTTCTGCCCAATCTCTAGATTGCAGTTTCTTAGGGACCAATTATATAAAGCCTAAATTAATCCTCACATCACTACCTGGTGGCCTTGGCTGACTTCCAGGCTCAATCATTACTGATAATGTAAGGACTTGGTGATGTTGCTAAACAGAACAGTCCCTTTCTCCCAGAAGAGACTGTAAATCATTATGTGTCTCTCTTGTTGGCTATAAATCAAGTCATATTTGCACATTAATTTTCTTTATAAAATCAAAGATACAGTGCCAAAGAAGAGGGAAAAAAAATCTCCAATAGCTTCCACTGAAAGAAACAGAAACAAATGTAACTGGTCACAGGTACTTCCTGTGTGTTCGATACAATACCATAGGAGGCCCTTACATGTAGTCTATGACGTGTGTGCCAACAGCCACCAAATCATTTCACACTGGTGGAACTGATACTGTGCCAACATAGAGCTGGCACACAGCTGGTGCGCTGCTGGTTAGGAGTTGTGCCTTTGCATTAAACATGCAGAGGTCCAGCTCCAAGATCTGTGATCTGTTTTTTTTTTTTTTTTTGCACTGTAGCCAAAGAAAGAGATTTGGCTTAAATGATAGCTACTGCAATTCTCTGTTACAATATGCATTGAATGATATGTTGGTTATTTTGCATGAAATGAGTACTTTATACTGTTTGAAAAATACTTTATTTCAGATCGCCAAAAAAAAAAAAAAGTAGAAAAATCTCTTTATTTACTGAGTGAAAGAACCCTTTCCCCTGCTTTACCTCTAAAATGATGATAGATGATCCTTGCTTTTTCACATCTCCAATGTGAAGATCTGCCAGAGAATCCCATATTGGGAAAAGAGAGTCTGAACATGATTCTTGATTATCAGAGAGAATGCACAAGGATGCTAACTGAGGGACTACCTGCGTGTAACTCTTTAGATGTGCTGCATTATTCAATCCTGAAAAACACAGGATGAGGGTAGCATTTCCATTTCACAGACAACCACTAAAGCCATGAGTGAGGAACCAGGAACTGAATACAGGAATGACCATTTCCAAGACTGTTTCTCCAGGAAGTGTTCTTGTGAATAATGTCTCCTCAAAACACCTTGGAATCTCATGGTGTAAAATGAAAATAGTTCTCCGTTTAAACTTGGGGACAGTTAAGTTCAACGCCTTCCTGCCGGCCTGTATGAGTAGAGGTGACGGCTGAGCACTCATGCCACAGAAGGGCTCAGACAGTGGCACCTGGGAGGTTCTCTTGGGGGAGCGGGGCCCATCTGCTGCTTAGATTTGCTCAGGGAAAGAAAATCCGTTTGCCAGGAAGCCCTTTAATGCCTTCTGCTTTTGAAGCCAGGACACTGAGTGCTGGGGATGGAAGATCCTTGGGCCAGCAAGGAGGACGATTTACCCTCCCCGTGGCCAGGCAGGCGGAAGCTGCAGGGTTTTCTGCGCACAAGCGCGCCTGGCTCAGGGCCTTCTTCCAGCTTCTCTCTGCACCTTCCCTGGGTCCTGCCTCTCCCAGGCCTTCTTCCTTCTCTCTGTTGTCCCCACTTCCTTCTTCTATTCTCTCTCCTTTTCTTCTCTTTACTTCCTCTGTTCCTTCTACTTCTAGACCTCTTTGACTGTTCTTCACCTACACTGTATTCTACTCTCTTCTCTTCCCCTTTTCTCTTTATTAATTAAAGTTTTCTCCCACACTTTCTCCTAGTTCCTTCTGGGGACTCACTCGTTTCTACATTGTGGCTGATTTTCCTTTTGGGTCAAATACCCTCTTCCAGACTCACAATGTCTAGGTGATGGGGAAAGACTCAGAAATAAGCCATGGAAAGGACATTGCTGATTTATAACTTCTACAGAGGATGGGCTGCAAGCCCTATCAATGAGCACCACCTGGAAAAGTTCTTAGCTTATTATAATTGTAGTTGCTCCTGGTATGTAGGTGGAACTTCAAATTTGAAAGAATGAAATAATCTCTTCTATTTCAAGCTATTTACACAGAGAAACCTCTCCATGGGTACAATTTAAATTGGACTTTAATGAGTGAATATCCACTTTCTATATGATATGAGGATATCGTGCCAGAGGATGCCAAGGCTCTGAGTTCAAAAAATGGGCAATCCGATGACAGGAAGTGATAATAAATACATCATAGAAGGATGAACGCAGTCACTTTAGGTACCACAAATGTTATACTGAAAATGAACCAGCAAAAGGAGTAGAAATGTAAGGTGAGTAGCCTCACTACTATTGTGACCCAGAGGTCAGGGAAGTCTTCCTTCTCTAAGTGCTAAGAGGCGAACTTGAGGAAATCAAGAGAGAAAGCAAGTGTAAATGCCCTGTGACAGAATAAGTTACAGGCGTTAAGAAAGTGAGGAAGGCTAGAGAAGAGTGAAAAAAGGCAGAGTAGGAGACTACAGAATCAGAAACACAAGCAGAAATCAGATCACAAGAGACTTTGGAGGCCATGATGGTAATGACTCTGATTTCACTCAGCTTGCAAAGCTTGAGACTTTGTGTTGGTTATTAGTAGAGACAAGTATTGATTTTTAGCTTTGGTTGAATTGCTTTCAAAGTAGTCTATGAAAAATTATAAGAAACCAAAGGCCTTCAAAGTCTAATCTTAAAATTGGACCTACTCGGGCCAGGGATTTAGTTCAGTGGTTCCGGCGCCTGCCTTGCAAGTGCAGGGGCCCGAGTTCAATCCCCAGTAACCATATACAAAAATGCTGGGCATAGTCCTAGTGACTCACGCCCACCAGCAATCAGTACTACATATCACAGTGCTGGGTGGCCCAGGCCTGTAATCCCAGCACTTGGGAGGCAGAGGCAGAAGGATTGCTGTGAGTTCGAGGCTGAGCTCAGGGCCGGCCTGAACTACAAAGCAAGATCCTGTCTCAAAAAATAAATAAATAAATAAATAAAAATTGGACCTACTCCTTTCAGCCAGCTAGATGGTGTCATGTTTTGATCTGAATCATTGAAGTGAAGTTTATGATATGAATCACTGGAGTTTAATGCAACTGGCCCGATTACCCAGAGTATTTCCCTTTGGGATACCTTTTTAGACAGACACAAACAACTATCTTCCACTGGGATGGAAGAGAAGGAGCGAAACAAAGGTGATAGATTTCTTTTTTTTTTTTTTTTTTTTTTTAGGTTTTTTTTGGAGACAGGGTCTCGCTTTGTGGTTCAGGCTGGCCCTGAGCTCAGCCTCCAACTCACATCACAATCCTCCTGCCTCTGCCTCCCGAGTGCTGGGATTACAGGCGTGAGCCACCACGCCCGGCACTGTGGTATGTGGTACTGGTTGCTGCTGGGTGTGGGTACACCCAGTATTGTTATGTGGTTACCAGGGAATCAAACCCGGGTCCTTGCGCTTGCAAGACAGGCGCCGGAACCACTGAGCTAACTCCCCGGCCGGTGATAGATTTCTTTAAAAAAAATTTGAGACAGATTTGTCACGGCTTCAACTTTCCAGAAAAAAACTTTCTTATGAACATTTCAAAACCATCTAGAATTTCTTAAATAATTCTCACCAGAAGCATGATTTTTTTTTCATACAATTATCTTGCAAATTGGAAGAAAACTAAAAATATTATTACATCATTGACTATTTCTTTATTTAAAAGATCTAGAAACCATAGATTTAATAGTTTTCTTTAGTGTGGTTAATAACCCTGGGGAGTCATCTAAATTCCAACTATTTCTGGTTTGCACTGTAAATAAATTCTTAGAACCTGAATAATTTCTATAAAATGTCTTGGAAGATCATCTGTTTTTAAAATAAATGATTCAATCTCAGTACAGAGTGGATGGACACACAGAAAGAAGTCCTTCAAATTATGTTCCATGGAATGTAGTCCTCAGGACTGTTTGAAAGTGGACTTAAGTATAATAATGTTTAACTATTATTGGTTAAAATTTCAAAGTTCTACCAGTACCCAGAAACAGTTTACTGAGGAGATAGGGGATTGTGGAGTGGTGGAGGGCACAGATCCCTGCTAATCAGGCTTGTGCAAAATTGTCAGTTCCTGGAAGCCACCTTGAGATGCTATCCACGGAGCCCAAGGCTTCAGAAACCCATTTCAAATGGCAGGCTTTCAAAATAAAGGTTTAGAAAGTAAATTACTCATGGATATATTAATTGTAAAATGTCATTTAGAAGATAAATGTTGCATTAATGTAATACTTTAGAACTAAAATGAAACAGAACATTGTCTTATTGCTTAATAAAATCCATAGAGGTGACTATGACCAGTCCTGTTTGGTGAATGAACAATAGGAATATATTGCAGGTCAATTTATTTTTACCTTCTAAATAATACAGAGTCTACTCTCTAATCAGCAAGACGGTGGTTATCAACTATCACTGGGGACATCACCTATAGGGTTGGGTGACACTGACCATTTTTCTGGCCACATGTACATAGCAACTGAGAAAGTTCTTAAATTTGTATTTTTCAAGATGTATTCCAGAGATCTCAGATGATTCATTTGGAGGACAAGGCCAAAAATAGAGGAAAGAGAAGGAAGTTCTGTTCATCTTTGGCCAACTGCACGTTCCCTACCATCTTCAACTGCAGCAGCTCTGCTTGGGACTTAGCGTGTATTTTTTAAACTCATTCTAACAAATGGTGCCCAGACTAACACTTGGGGATATAACTACTGCCTTTAATAATTGCTCATGAATCTTACCCTCTTGTCTGTGAATACATTATTTTACAGTCTTCCTTCTAACACTAAAATTAGCAAGAGCAGAGGAAAGAGGTAATACTTTATATAAACATTAGAAGTCAGAAAAGCTATTCATCTGAACCCTAAATTTATCTTTGAAAAAGGAGAAGGCTTTTCAATTCATTCAAAAGATGTAGCTCAGCTCATACTTTTGAGGACAATATACCCATCGCCTCAGGAGCTATTGTATTTCTAGCTGAATTCCAAGTACAGTTCTAAATTTTACCTTGCAGAAATAAAACACAAATGTGAAAACTAGTTCTCACAGCACCAGATAGAGATGTGCAAGTATTGGTATAAATGAATATTTGTCTGGTTCTATAATGAAACATTCTTTGCAAACTGATACTGTTCTAGCAGCCGAGAGTTACCTAAAATATAAGTAATTAAGTTGTTAAAATGTATTGATTTGAGATACACTGGTGCTGGCTGACACTGGCTACTAGAAGAAAGAGGTCAATCATGATTAACCTCTAGAGGAAGAAAATCTCCAAAGTGGAAGGGGAACTAGGAAAGGAGGTAGAGGAAAGCAAGGAAGGGTAGTGAAAAATTGAAAGGAAAAAGGAAAAAATGGAAACAAAGCTTATGTATATAGATGGGATAGGGATAGAAGGGAATGAGAAAGGAGAATATATTGCAGGTCAATTTTTTTTTTTTAGGTTTTTTGAGACAGGGTCT